>CM050212.1:2732500-2752500 GCA_027475355.1 Coilia nasus
TGTTAGCGTACGAAGTGTCTCTGCCCTCCTGAGTGGCCTGCCAGTCCTCCAGCACAGCGTGCCTGGAACGGACCTCAGCTTTCTGCTCCTCACAGCCAGCACAGCACGACCTTCTTTCCTTTCCTTTCCTTTCCTTTCCTTTCCTTTCCTTTTTTCGTTGTTGTTTTTTCGCCCCTGTAATCTGTGGAGGGTATTAATGGCTTTAGCAAATGTTGGCTGTTGTTAGATAAGAGTGAGTGGAAAGTAACTGTTGGGGCATGAGGGGTGTAGGAGGGGTCTGGGGGTCTGGTGGGGGGGTTGTGGGGGTTAGTCATGGGGGGGTGGGGGCTAAACCAGAGTCGGCAACCCCCCTGCGGCAACGGCTGCGGACCATGTAAACGCTGACGCCATTTGATGTGTCCGACAGGATCCGACAGACAGGGGGGTGGGGGTGGGGGTTGGCCTCAGGGTGATTTATTTGTCCTGCCGAAGGCTAACCTGTGTTTCACTTGTGTCAGCCAATGGCAGAAGGAGAGCTTGCCCGCCCTCCTCATCCGTCACTAGCCCAGCGGTGGCGAGTGTGTGTGTGTGTGTGCGCGTGTGCGTGTTAGAAGCCGTGCTTCTATTTCTTTCCCGTCTCTCTTGTGGTCTCCCCCTTTCGTGCAGTCCTGTGGAAAACATCGGAGTGGGTCTTGCTGAAAAGCATGAGATGTAATGAGTGCATTATTTCAGGTATGCTGCGGTGGGACTGTGCCAAAGTGGAGTGGAGCGGAGTAGAGTGGCGTGCGCTCCCTCGCCTCGGTTTCCCCTTAAAGCGTTTGCCTGCTGCCCTTACAGTGGCTGTGGTTTCTGGCAGCGGCCGCTTATGCCATGTTTACGTCCGTCAGCCCACAGATACACTTCCCCCCACTGTTGCACTGGATCCTTACACCAGAGTCCCACTCGCTTTCTGTGCTTGCTTTCTTTCTTTTCTCTCTCTCTCTCTCTCTCTCTCTCTCTCTCTCTCTCTCTTTCGCTTTCTCTCTATTTCTCTCCATCTCTCTATCTCTCTTTCTCTCTCCCACACACTTTATTTGACTCTGTCCTCTCTCTCTCTCTCTCTCTCTTTCTCTCTCTCTCTCTCTATCTCTCTCTCTCTTTCTCTTTCTCTTTCTTTATCTGTCTCTGTGCCTTCCATGTTTCAAAGCACCAGGAAGGGTATATAGAAAGGTGCCAGGCCTTTCAGCCTGCTGTGTCCAAGCCCGCGTCCAAACCAAATAAGGAAGCATCTGTCTTATGTTTTCTTCAGGCGAAGGGAGGAGAGGAGAGGAGAGGAGAGGAGCCTTTGCTTGAAGAACAAAGATTGGCCTAGTCTATTTATTTGAAAAGCGGTTGAGGCAAAATTTTGACTTTTTTTGTAAACATTGGAGGACCTGTTAGAGTGAAAAAAGAAAACATTGTCTGAGTAAGACAATGGCTGTAATTTGCCGTGTTTATACATGTTGTTGTGAAACTTTTTTCCAAGATTTCAAGAAGACTTGCTTGACTATGCAACTCCCAGGGGGACCAAAAGACTAGCCTGTGCTATATTTTGTCCACATGTTTTTCCTCCATTATTTTGTTCCCTGCCAGAAACACACACACATACACACAGGCATCCTACATTCTCCAGACTGATTAATGAAAGGTGGTCCCTATTCCAACTCTTCGCAGATCCCGTCTTCTCGGATACTTGCAGGATCGACAACAAGTTCCTCTCCCTGAACTACCTGGCCAGCTACGTGGAGCCGCAGCCCTCCAAAGGCTGTGTGCTCACAGGCCCAGACCATGATCAGGAGGTCCACATCATCGAGCTACAGGCCCCCAACTCCAGCAGGTAAGTAAAGCAAGCCACCCAGAACCAGGTGCAACATGCTCACCTTTTTGGATTTTAATAAACGCTGCCCACCAGGCAACATCTCCTCCGTAACGGGGTAGTGGTGGCCTGGCAAGTAAGGTATCAGACTTGTGACCGCAGGATCACAGATTTGAATCCACCAACTGCCAGTAGTGCCACTGAGGTACCCTGAGCATGGTACCGTCCCCACACACTGCTCCCTGGGTGCCGTTGTCATGGCTGCCCCCTGCTCACATATGTAATGGGTTAAATGCAGAGTCAATTTCATTGTGTACACTGTGGGCTATGCTGTGGTGTGCAATGTAATCACAATGATACTGGGTGCTGTTTGTTAACTCTGCAGTACATTTCTTCTATGGCTCTGCAGTACCCTCTGAGATGTGTCATACAAGTAGTCTGTGTAGATTCTGATTCATCCAAGTCATGGTAGTCCAAAGCTCCAAAAAGAAGTCCAGTTGCTTACAACTTAGCTCCTTTGACTGTCATACAAGTATATTTAGTATATTTTTCTTAGCCGGTGTATCGTTAGCTGCTAATAGTGGTATTAAATGTTAATGTATTTGCGCCAAGGGGAGCAATAAGTGAGATGCTCTGTGGAATGTTTTTATGAAGTGCCTGATTGAAACGGTGCCTGGATTTACATCTGGTAGGCCTGCCTCAAGCGTTATAGCATGTTACATAAATATTGTTTGAGTCATGTGACGTGCAGGTCTTCTGTAGTGTAGTTATAGTATTGAATTCAGGGGTCTAATTGTCACAGCAGACCTGTCTAATTAACTAACAATTGCGTACATTGAGAAATATAGCCTTTTGGGCCCAATATGAGGTTTCTATTACACACCCATCTGTTCATGTTAAAAACAGCCCTTTTTCTGCTGTCTAAACCCACAAGTGTGTGGTATGTGTATGTAAGTTCCATTACCTTCCAGAAACTTCTCTCTCTCTCTCGCACTCACTATGTTTCCCTTTACCCTGACTGTCTGTCTCCCAACCCCCCTGCAAAGTTTATTTTGGGTTACGTACGACTTTGGGGGTTTGTGCTGACTCAATGACGTATTTGGGAAAGCTTTGGTGTCTGTATCTGAGTTTTGCCAGGTAATTGCGTCACCTATCCCCCCCTACCCCCCACCTCCGCTACACCCATGCACTGATTACGGAGAGAGATAGAGAAAGAGAGAGATAGAGAAGAGAGGAGCGGAGAGAAAAAGAGAGTCTGGAAGCGGGGCTGTTGTGATGGATTTAGCTTTTGCGTGATGTGGTCTGCAGCACACATGTCCGCCTGCTGCACGGGACGCCGTCCAGCCTTCTTAATCAGCTGGCCAGACTCTAGAGGCATGTTAGTACTGCAGACTCTAGAGGCATGTTAGTACTGCAGACTCTAGAGGCATGTTAGTGCTGCAGACTCTAGAGGCATGTTAGTGCTGCAGACTCTAGAGGCATGTTAGTGCTGCAGACTCTAGAGGCATGTTAGTACTGCAGGGCCCAGACTCTAGAGGCATGTTAGTGCTGCAGACTAGAGGCATGTTAGTACTGCAGACTTTAGAGGCATGTTAGTACTGCAGACTCTAGAGGCATGTTAGTGCTGCAGACTTTAGAGGCATGTTAGTACTGCAGACTCTAGAGGCATGTTAGTACTGCAGACTCTAGAGGCATGTTAGTGCTTCAGACTCTAGAGGCATGTTAGTGCTGCAGACTTTAGAGGCATGTTAGTACTGCAGACTCTAGAGGCATGTTAGTGCTGCAGACTCTAGAGGAATGTTAGTGCTGCAGACTTTAGAGGCATGTTAGTACTGCAGACTCTAGAGGCATGTTAGTACTGCAGGGCCCAGACTCTAGAGGCATGTTAGTGCTGCAGACTAGAGGCATGTTAGTGCTGCAGACTCTAGAGGCATGTTAGTACTGCAGGGTTCAGACTCTAGAGGCATGTTAGTACTGCAGACTCTAGAGGCATGGTAGTACTGCAGACTCTAGAGGCATGTTAGTACTGCAGGGTTCAGACTCTAGAGGCATGTTAGTACTGCAGACTCTAGAGGCATGTTAGTACTGCAGACTCTAGAGGCATGTTAGTGCTGCAGACTCTAGAGGCATGTTAGTGCTGCAGACTTTAGAGGCATGTTAGTACTGCAGACTCTAGAGGCATGTTAGTACTGCAGACTCTAGAGGCATGTTAGTGCTGCAGACTCTAGAGGCATGTTAGTGCTGCAGACTTTAGAGGCATGTTAGTACTGCAGACTCTAGAGGCATGTTAGTACTGCAGGGCCCAGACTCTAGAGGCATGTTAGTGCTGCAGACTAGAGGCATGTTAGTGCTGCAGACTCTAGAGGCATGTTAGTACTGCAGGGTTCAGACTCTAGAGGCATGTTAGTGCTGCAGACTGTAGAGGCATGTTAGTGCTGCAGACTCTAGAGGCATGTTAGTACTGCAGACTCTAGAGGCATGTTAGTACTGCAGGGCCCTGGCCCTTCAACATTCTCATTGCTCGCTATGTCTGTCTCCTCCTCCAACTCCACCTCTCTATCTCTCTCCCTCTCTTTTTCTCTCTCTCCCTTTCTTTCTCTCTCTCTCTGTCTCTCTCTCCCTCTCTCTCTCGCTCTCTCTTCCTCCCTCTTTCGCTCTCTCTCTCTCCCCCTCTCTCTCCCTATCTCTCCCTCTGTCTCTCTCTGCCCCTCTCTCTCTCTTCCTCTCTTTCTCTCTCTCTCTCTCCCCCTTTCTCTCTCTCTCCCTCTATGGCTCCTTGCCGCAATCTCACAGTGCGTTCCAGGTAGACGTCATCGTGGATCTTCGGCCGATGGAGTCGGACATCCCGCTGCAGAGAGATGTGGTGCTGCTGCTAAAATGCGAGAAGCCCGTCAACTGGGTGATCAAGGCCCACCGCGTGACCGGACGGCTGGAGGTGGTGGTAAGATGCCAAGCCACCATCAACACCATCAACACCAGTACAGGCTTATTGCCCCTTTGCCAGTATGCATTTACACACGTCAAAGCCCAGAACAGTGCCACGCCTGCCTAGAGAGATGGCTGGGCCCCTGAAAACATCCAGTTATTTGCCCCCCCCCTCTTATTGCTCCCGGCCCTGGCTGTGACACCCTCAACACCATCAACACCAGTACAGACGTACTATTTACACACCTCCAAGCCCAGAATAGTGCAAAGCCCATCACAAACACACACACACTCACCGCCCATGACAAACACACACACTCACAGCAGCTCACTAGCCAACGGCAGCGTCCGCATGTCACCTCAGTGAGCAGGCGAGCAGGGGAGGTCACACTCCTACACCACAGACGAGTCGGGGGTCACACTCCTGCACCACAGGTGCGGCTTCATTTTCATTGGCCCGCGTTCGACGGTGTCACAGGGCCCTTGAGCCGTCAGGCCAGTAAATTTGTCCTGGTGGTGTCAGGCGGCGCGAGGAGTCGCCGGGGATCAGCTGTGAAATGGTTGCCTGACAGCTCGCGTGGGCTGTCGCCGGAGCCAATGAAAGGCGAGCCTGGATGGATTGCGGGCGCTCTTTCGCGGACGGCAGTGTATTTCTTTATTGTGTGTGTACTCGGCCTTGGCCCTGGGACCGGTTGACATCTGTCTGAGTGTGAGTTATGGCTCAGGGCCTTGGTCCTGGCTCTGTCCCCCGTCAGGTTTCGGATGGCAGAGCTAAAGCATTTGGACGTGATACGGGTGAACGGCCAGGGGCTCTTGCCTGTCAGCGTCGTAAATACAGGGAGAAATGTCATAAAAGAGCTAGTGTACCTCTCTCACCGCGGAAGCCCCTGACTTAATATCTGTGGTATGTTAAATGCACCGTTGATAATACAGTGCGTTTGTTTAAACCCATGTAATGGTCTTCATATTGTACTGGTTATCTACAGAAGCAAAGTACTTTTGAACAAGTGAAGACATCTCAGGAGACGCACAGAAACACACTGGCTCTGCAGTGGACGGCTACAGCACACTGGCTCTGCAGTGGACAGCTACAGTTTAGTCACCCAGTGCTTATATATAGCCTTGTGTCGTTTACAGTTTAGGCTATTATATGCACATTGTTATACTTTCTGTTCCTCGATGCCTTATTTTCGAGTTTAGTATTACTTTTTTTCGGCATGGTTTATTTGGATTTTTACAGTTATGAAATCTCAAGGAGTTTAGTATTACTTTGTGGTTATCAACTCATTTACCTAATGGTGTAGCCTCAAATTCTACGCCGTTGGTTTGATCATGGCTCATAGTCAGCTGCCACTGCCAATGGAGTCCTGTAGCATCTGTACACATTATGAGCTCTGTTTACACTGTCTGTTGGTGATGATTTAGGAGGTGCGCAGGGGTAACACCCCCCATTCCTGCCACAAGAATCAAGCTAACATTAGCTAGCTAATGAAATAAATAAATTAGCTACTTAGCTCTGCTTAGCTCTGCTGGCTACCAAGATTCATTGCGATTCATTGCATACCTCATTGCGCTGGTGTGTAACGTTAGTATAAAGTAAAGACCTCTAATGGGTAGGTGCCTCGTAGGTCTGGATGCGCTTGTGGTCTGGGGCCTCTGTTGACCCCAGTGGGGGGCGGAGGCGGTGGAGGAAAGGGGGCCCCCTGGCTCCCACACTCCGTAATGGAGACAGGCCGGGGCACAAGAGGTGCCAGCCATGACACTGCACTTCTTGCCAGGGAGCAGCGAGTCTGTTTGCACAGCTGCCCCCCTCTGCTAGTGTATGGAATCAATCAGCTGTGCCATGGGGGGACACCAAGAGAGAGAGAGAGAGAGAGATAGAGAGAGGGAGAGGGGGAGAGAGAGAAAGAGAGAGAGATGGAGAAAGAGAGAGAGACAGAGAGAGAGAGAGAGAAAGAGAGAGAGAGACAGAGAGAGAGACAGAGTGAGAGAGAGAGAGAAAGAGAGAGAGCTCATATGACTCAGTGTCTCTGGGGGCAGAGCTACTACCAGTGTTTACCTGCCTGAGGTTATTATGGGATATTTGGCCAGGGCACCAAAGCAAAACAGCTATAGGATGGAAAAAAAGAAAAATGGGGCATTAACAGCCATAGCATTGAAAGAAATGTATGTATGACTCTCAGTTCATAGTTGCCATAGTGATAGAGGAATGTACACAGCATATCACATTTTATTTTTATTTGGCACTATATGGGGAATTATATAACATAAGCACTGTGTGTCAGTGTGTGTGTGTATCTGCATGTGTATGGGTATGTGTATGGGTATGCGTATGTGTGTGTATGTGTGTGCTTGTGTATGGGTGCTGTATGTGTCTGTTCCATGTGTACATAAATTACAGCCTCAGTTTGGGGGGGGCAAGTTGAGAAATTTCAACTATGCATGTGTGACATGATACCCCCATAAAATCAAAGCCCCCCTGCTACCGAGAGCAGCCGGAACCCAGCATCGATCCCCAGGCTGTGCTGGGACAGAGACGTGCTGGGCAGGGCCGTCCCAGGCTGGGTGCCCGCTGAGCAGGATGGGAGGGGTGGGTCTGGGGGTGGGAGTGTGTGGGAAATGACTGTGGGAAGGGATTAGCGTGCCCACCCAGCACCCACCACCGGCCACTGGGAACTAATGAGGAATCCACTGGAAATCGGACACATCTCCAGCCGTGCCATCGATGAAGCCTGTCAAGTGGGCTCGCCGCTTGCAAATGGGAAGAGTCAGACTGTCCGTGGGACTAACAGAAAGAAAGAAAGAAAGAAAGAAAGAAAGAAAGAAAGAAAGAAGGAAAGAAAGAAGGAAAGAAAAAAGAAAGAAAGAAAGAAGGAAGGAAAGAAAGAAAGAAAGAGACAGAAAGAAACAAAGGCTATATTGTCAGTACGTAGTGCTGATTTTGGGAAGGGGTTTCTCATGTGGTAGAAGTATATGATTCATCTGCGTTTCCACCCTCTGTGGGGATAGAGACTCAGCTGACGTGTAATAAAACAATTTGACAGGTGGCATTATGTGATTACAGTTCCATGTACAAGGTCACGGGTGTGGGATATTGGAAAACACTGCACTATTGTATTGACAGATAGATTGGACTTGCAGCATGGAGGGTCAAGCTGAAAAAGGTCCAGGAAATTCCCCTATGAAGTCATCCATGTCCTTCAGCGTTAACCTCTGAGAAGTGTTTACCAGTGTGATTTGTTCACTCTGCTAAACGTTTTCTTTTTTTCATATCAACCATCAGCCCTCCACTGTCTGCCATCTGCAAGTGATTTCATTTTGACTGATGCAGGGATTTTGGAGTGCGTTATGTCTTTGCTTTGCTTCACTTTGTTCATCATCTCTGAGGTTAGATGAGCGTTGATGTTGCAGACACAGGCAAATCCACACTGTCAGGAGAAATACACATCCTGAAGACACTTTGACTCCCCATTGAGTTTATTTACACGCTGTCCAGATCAGCCATGATCACTTACAAACAATGTGGATATTGCTGTGTATTTATAGGAGCTGTTTCAACATTCTGATCTTTTAACTCTGTTTCCCTGGTCTGCTCCAGACATCAGACACCATCAGTGTGGGCCCCAACACGGAGAGGCTGATGCAGGTAACTAAGTCGGCCAAGGTGCCCCTGCCCTCTGGGTCCCAGGCCCTGATACAGTGGGCCGAGGAGAAGGGCTACGACCCCGTGACCTCCTACACCAACACCCCCGTGGCCAACCACTTCAGCCTGCGCCTTAGAGAGCAAGGTACACACACACACACACACACACACGCACACACCCACATACACACACACACACACACACTTACACACACACACACACATACACACGCACACCCACACATGCACGCACACACACACTGCAGCACATCCTAAAGCTAAAGCCGAAGCAAATGCGTGCGAAATGCAAGATTACATTTTAGTTTCAGTTACTTTAGACAAGGCAATATGCAGTTTAACAGTGAACGTTTAACGTTTAAAATATTTCATGCGTCACACCAGATTTAGCCTTAGTCGATTTTTCATCTGTAATCACATTGGCCAAGCAAATAGTCTCTCTTTGCTTCCCTCAGTAAACATGCTGTAAATCGTATATCTTATCCCACCGCTTGCTTCTTCAAGGTGATTGCAAGAGTAAAGGGGGGTAAGGCTAGTGCTCAAGGGCAAGGTGCCTTCAGTGTCCCCAGGGAGCAATGTCCTATGCAGCCCGCAGAGAAATACACACACCATCAGTAAATACAACATTACAATCACAAATTAAAAACAGACATAAGAACATCCAAACATAAATACTAACAGGCACAGACACTCAAGAAGAAGTATTTAAAATGTGTGCTCAGTGCTGTCCTCCTCAGCAGCAGAAGCAAGCACATCTGTCCTTCTATAAACAGAGTTGCGTAGAGACACACCTGCAGACAGAGTTGCGTAGAGACACACGTGCAGACAGAGTTGCGTAGAGACACACGTGCAGACAGAGTTGCGTAGAGACACACCTGCAGACAGAGTTGCGTAGAGACACCTGCAGACAGAGTTGCGTAGAGACACACCTGCAGACAGAGTTGCGTAGAGACACACCTGCAGACAGAGTTGCGTAGAGACACACCTGCAGACAGAGTTGCGTAGAGACACACCTGCAGACAGAGTTGCGTAGAGACACACCTGCAGACAGAGTTGCGTAGAGACACACCTGCAGACAGAGTTGCGTAGAGACACACCTGCAGACAGAGTTGCGTAGAGACACACCTGCAGACAGAGTTGCGTAGAGACACACCTGCAGACAGAGTTGCGTAGAGACACACCTGCAGACAGAGTTGCGTAGAGACACACCTGCAGACAGAGTTGCGTAGAGACACACCTGCAGACAGAGTTGCGTAGAGACACCTGCAGACAGAGTTGCATAGAGACACACCTGCAGACAGAGTTGCGTAGAGACACACCTGCAGACAGAGTTGCGTAGAGACACACCTGCAGACAGAGTTGCATAGACACACCTGCAGACAGAGTTGCATAGAGACACACCTGCAGACAGAGTTGCGTAGAGACACACCTGCAGACAGAGTTGCGTAGAGACACACCTGCAGACAGAGTTGCGTAGAGACACACCTGCATAGAGACACACCTGCAGACAGAGTTGCGTAGAGACACACCTGCAGACAGAGTTGCGTAGAGACACACCTGCAGACAGAGTTGCGTAGAGACACACCTGCAGACAGAGTTGCGTAGAGACACACCTGCAGACAGAGTTGCGTAGAGACACACCTGCAGACAGAGTTGCGTAGAGACACACCTGCGTAGAGACACACCTGCAGACAGAGTTGCGTAGAGACACACCTGCAGACAGAGTTGCGTAGAGACACACCTGCAGACAGAGTTGCGTAGAGACACACGTGCAGACAGAGTTGCGTAGAGACACACCTGCAGACAGAGTTGCGTAGAGACACACCTGCAGACAGAGTTGCGTAGAGACACACGTGCAGACAGAGTTGCGTAGAGACACACGTGCAGACAGAGTTGCGTAGAGACACACGTGCAGACAGAGTTGCGTAGAGACACACCTGCAGACAGAGTTGCGTAGAGACACCTGCAGACAGAGTTGCGTAGAGACACACCTGCAGACAGAGTTGCGTAGAGACACACCTGCAGACAGAGTTGCGTAGAGACACACCTGCAGACAGAGTTGCGTAGAGACACACCTGCAGACAGAGTTGCGTAGAGACACACCTGCAGACAGAGTTGCGTAGAGACACACCTGCAGACAGAGTTGCGTAGAGACACACCTGCAGACAGAGTTGCGTAGAGACACACCTGCAGACAGAGTTGCGTAGAGACACACCTGCATAGAGACACACCTGCAGACAGAGTTGCGTAGAGACACACCTGCAGACAGAGTTGCGTAGAGACACACCTGCGTAGACACACACCTGCAGACAGAGTTGCGTAGAGACACACCTGCGTAGAGACACACCTGCGTAGAGACACACCTGCGTAGACACACACCTGCAGACAGAGTTGCGTAGAGACACACCTGCAGACAGAGTTGCGTAGAGACACACGTGCAGACAGAGTTGCGTAGAGACACACGTGCAGACAGAGTTGCGTAGAGACACACGTGCAGACAGAGTTGCGTAGAGACACACCTGCAGACAGAGTTGCGTAGAGACACCTGCAGACAGAGTTGCGTAGAGACACACCTGCAGACAGAGTTGCGTAGAGACACACCTGCAGACAGAGTTGCGTAGAGACACACCTGCAGACAGAGTTGCGTAGAGACACACCTGCAGACAGAGTTGCGTAGAGACACACCTGCAGACAGAGTTGCGTAGAGACACACCTGCAGACAGAGTTGCGTAGAGACACACCTGCAGACAGAGTTGCGTAGAGACACACCTGCAGACAGAGTTGCGTAGAGACACACCTGCATAGAGACACACCTGCAGACAGAGTTGCGTAGAGACACACCTGCAGACAGAGTTGCGTAGAGACACACCTGCGTAGACACACACCTGCAGACAGAGTTGCGTAGAGACACACCTGCGTAGAGACACACCTGCGTAGAGACACACCTGCGTAGACACACACCTGCAGACAGAGTTGCGTAGAGACACACCTGCAGACAGAGTTGCGTAGAGACACACCTGCAGACAGAGTTGCGTAGAGACACACCTGCAGACAGAGTTGCGTAGAGACACACCTGCAGACAGAGTTGCGTAGAGACACACCTGCAGACAGAGTTGCGTAGAGACACACCTGCAGACAGAGTTGCGTAGAGACACACCTGCAGACAGAGTTGCGTAGAGACACACCTGCAGACAGAGTTGCGTAGAGACACACCTGCGTAGAGACACACCTGCAGACAGAGTTGCGTAGAGACACACCTGCAGACAGAGTTGCGTAGAGACACACCTGCAGACAGAGTTGCGTAGAGACACACCTGCAGACAGAGTTGCGTAGAGACACACCTGCAGACAGAGTTGCGTAGAGACACACCTGCAGACAGAGTTGCGTAGAGACACACCTGCAGACAGAGTTGCGTAGAGACACACCTGCGTAGAGACACACCTGCAGACAGAGTTGCGTAGAGACACACCTGCAGACAGAGTTGCGTAGAGACACACCTGCAGACAGAGTTGCGTAGAGACACACCTGCAGACAGAGTTGCGTAGAGACACACCTGCAGACAGAGTTGCGTAGAGACACACCTGCAGACAGAGTTGCGTAGAGACACACCTGCAGACAGAGTTGCGTAGAGACACACGTGCAGACAGAGTTGCGTAGAGACACACGTGCAGACAGAGTTGCGTAGAGACACACGTGCAGACAGAGTTGCATAGAGACACACCTGCAGACAGAGTTGCGTAGAGACACCTGCAGACAGAGTTGCGTAGAGACACACCTGCAGACAGAGTTGCGTAGAGACACACCTGCAGACAGAGTTGCGTAGAGACACACCTGCAGACAGAGTTGCGTAGAGACACACCTGCAGACAGAGTTGCGTAGAGACACACCTGCAGACAGAGTTGCGTAGAGACACACCTGCAGACAGAGTTGCGTAGAGACACACCTGCGTAGAGACACACCTGCAGACAGAGTTGCGTAGAGACACACCTGCAGACAGAGTTGCGTAGAGACACACCTGCAGACAGAGTTGCGTAGAGACACACCTGCAGACAGAGTTGCGTAGAGACACACCTGCAGACAGAGTTGCGTAGAGACACACCTGCAGACAGAGTTGCGTAGAGACACACCTGCAGACAGAGTTGCGTAGAGACACACCTGCAGACAGAGTTGCGTAGAGACACACCTGCAGACAGAGTTGCGTAGAGACACACCTGCAGACAGAGTTGCGTAGAGACACACCTGCAGACAGAGTTGCGTAGAGACACACCTGCAGACAGAGTTGCGTAGAGACACCTGCAGACAGAGTTGCGTAGAGACACACCTGCAGACAGAGTTGCGTAGAGACACACCTGCAGACAGAGTTGCGTAGAGACACACCTGCAGACAGAGTTGCATAGACACACCTGCAGACAGAGTTGCATAGAGACACACCTGCAGACAGAGTTGCGTAGAGACACACCTGCAGACAGAGTTGCGTAGAGACACACCTGCAGACAGAGTTGCGTAGAGACACACCTGCATAGAGACACACCTGCAGACAGAGTTGCGTAGAGACACACCTGCAGACAGAGTTGCGTAGAGACACACCTGCAGACAGAGTTGCGTAGAGACACACCTGCAGACAGAGTTGCGTAGAGACACACCTGCAGACAGAGTTGCGTAGAGACACACCTGCAGACAGAGTTGCGTAGAGACACACCTGCAGACAGAGTTGCGTAGAGACACACCTGCGTAGAGACACACCTGCAGACAGAGTTGCGTAGAGACACACCTGCAGACAGAGTTGCGTAGAGACACACCTGCAGACAGAGTTGCGTAGAGACACACGTGCGGACAGAGTTGCGTAGAGACACACCTGCAGACAGAGTTGCGTAGAGACACACCTGCAGACAGAGTTGCGTAGAGACACACCTGCAGACAGAGTTGCGTAGAGACACACGTGCAGACAGAGTTGCGTAGAGACACACGTGCAGACAGAGTTGCGTAGAGACACACGTGCAGACAGAGTTGCGTAGAGACACACCTGCAGACAGAGTTGCGTAGAGACACCTGCAGACAGAGTTGCGTAGAGACACACCTGCAGACAGAGTTGCATAGAGACACACCTGCAGACAGAGTTGCGTAGAGACACACCTGCAGACAGAGTTGCGTAGAGACACACCTGCAGACAGAGTTGCGTAGAGACACACCTGCATAGAGACACACCTGCAGACAGAGTTGCGTAGAGACACACCTGCAGACAGAGTTGCGTAGAGACACACCTGCGTAGACACACACCTGCAGACAGAGTTGCGTAGAGACACACCTGCGTAGAGACACACCTGCGTAGAGACACACCTGCGTAGACACACACCTGCAGACAGAGTTGCGTAGAGACACACCTGCAGACAGAGTTGCGTAGAGACACACGTGCAGACAGAGTTGCGTAGAGACACACGTGCAGACAGAGTTGCGTAGAGACACACGTGCAGACAGAGTTGCGTAGAGACACACCTGCAGACAGAGTTGCGTAGAGACACCTGCAGACAGAGTTGCGTAGAGACACACCTGCAGACAGAGTTGCGTAGAGACACACCTGCAGACAGAGTTGCGTAGAGACACACCTGCAGACAGAGTTGCGTAGAGACACACCTGCAGACAGAGTTGCGTAGAGACACACCTGCAGACAGAGTTGCGTAGAGACACACCTGCAGACAGAGTTGCGTAGAGACACACCTGCAGACAGAGTTGCGTAGAGACACACCTGCGTAGAGACACACCTGCAGACAGAGTTGCGTAGAGACACACCTGCAGACAGAGTTGCGTAGAGACACACCTGCAGACAGAGTTGCGTAGAGACACACCTGCAGACAGAGTTGCGTAGAGACACACCTGCAGACAGAGTTGCGTAGAGACACACCTGCAGACAGAGTTGCGTAGAGACACACCTGCAGACAGAGTTGCGTAGAGACACACCTGCAGACAGAGTTGCGTAGAGACACACCTGCAGACAGAGTTGCGTAGAGACACACCTGCAGACAGAGTTGCGTAGAGACACACCTGCAGACAGAGTTGCGTAGAGACACCTGCAGACAGAGTTGCGTAGAGACACACCTGCAGACAGAGTTGCGTAGAGACACACCTGCAGACAGAGTTGCGTAGAGACACACCTGCAGACAGAGTTGCATAGACACACCTGCAGACAGAGTTGCATAGAGACACACCTGCAGACAGAGTTGCGTAGAGACACACCTGCAGACAGAGTTGCGTAGAGACACACCTGCAGACAGAGTTGCGTAGAGACACACCTGCATAGAGACACACCTGCAGACAGAGTTGCGTAGAGACACACCTGCAGACAGAGTTGCGTAGAGACACACCTGCAGACAGAGTTGCGTAGAGACACACCTGCAGACAGAGTTGCGTAGAGACACACCTGCAGACAGAGTTGCGTAGAGACACACCTGCAGACAGAGTTGCGTAGAGACACACCTGCGTAGAGACACACCTGCAGACAGAGTTGCGTAGAGACACACCTGCAGACAGAGTTGCGTAGAGACACACCTGCAGACAGAGTTGCGTAGAGACACACGTGCAGACAGAGTTGCGTAGAGACACACCTGCAGACAGAGTTGCGTAGAGACACACCTGCAGACAGAGTTGCGTAGAGACACACCTGCAGACAGAGTTGCGTAGAGACACACGTGCAGACAGAGTTGCGTAGAGACACACGTGCAGACAGAGTTGCGTAGAGACACACGTGCAGACAGAGTTGCGTAGAGACACACCTGCAGACAGAGTTGCGTAGAGACACCTGCAGACAGAGTTGCGTAGAGACACACCTGCAGACAGAGTTGCGTAGAGACACACCTGCAGACAGAGTTGCGTAGAGACACACCTGCAGACAGAGTTGCGTAGAGACACACCTGCAGACAGAGTTGCGTAGAGACACACCTGCATAGAGACACACCTGCAGACAGAGTTGCGTAGAGACACACCTGCAGACAGAGTTGCGTAGAGACACACCTGCGTAGACACACACCTGCAGACAGAGTTGCGTAGAGACACACCTGCGTAGAGACACACCTGCGTAGAGACACACCTGCGTAGACACACACCTGCAGACAGAGTTGCGTAGAGACACACCTGCAGACAGAGTTGCGTAGAGACACACGTGCAGACAGAGTTGCGTAGAGACACACGTGCAGACAGAGTTGCGTAGAGACACACGTGCAGACAGAGTTGCGTAGAGACACACCTGCAGACAGAGTTGCGTAGAGACACCTGCAGACAGAGTTGCGTAGAGACACACCTGCAGACAGAGTTGCGTAGAGACACACCTGCAGACAGAGTTGCGTAGAGACACACCTGCAGACAGAGTTGCGTAGAGACACACCTGCAGACAGAGTTGCGTAGAGACACACCTGCAGACAGAGTTGCGTAGAGACACACCTGCAGACAGAGTTGCGTAGAGACACACCTGCAGACAGAGTTGCGTAGAGACACACCTGCATAGAGACACACCTGCAGACAGAGTTGCGTAGAGACACACCTGCAGACAGAGTTGCGTAGAGACACACCTGCGTAGACACACACCTGCAGACAGAGTTGCGTAGAGACACACCTGCGTAGAGACACACCTGCGTAGAGACACACCTGCGTAGACACACACCTGCAGACAGAGTTGCGTAGAGACACACCTGCAGACAGAGTTGCGTAGACACACACCTGCAGACAGAGTTGCGTAGAGACACACCTGCAGACAGAGTTGCGTAGAGACACACCTGCATATAGACACACCTGCATACAGAGTTGCGTAGAGACACCTGCAGACAGAGTTGCGTAGAGACACACCTGCAGACAGAGTTGCGTAGAGACACACCTGCAGACAGAGTTGCGTAGAGACACACCTGCAGACAGAGTTGCGTAGAGACACACCTGCAGACAGAGTTGCGTAGAGACACACCTGCAGACAGAGTTGCGTAGAGACACACCTGCAGACAGAGTTGCGTAGAGACACACCTGCAGACAGAGTTGCGTAGAGACACACCTGCATAGAGACACACCTGCAGACAGAGTTGCGTAGAGACACACCTGCAGACAGAGTTGCGTAGAGACACACCTGCGTAGACACACACCTGCAGACAGAGTTGCGTAGAGACACACCTGCGTAGAGACACACCTGCGTAGAGACACACCTGCGTAGACACACACCTGCAGACAGAGTTGCGTAGAGACACACCTGCAGACAGAGTTGCGTAGAGACACACGTGCAGACAGAGTTGCGTAGAGACACACGTGCAGACAGAGTTGCGTAGAGACACACGTGCAGACAGAGTTGCGTAGAGACACACCTGCAGACAGAGTTGCGTAGAGACACACCTGCAGACAGAGTTGCGTAGAGACACACCTGCATAGAGACACACCTGCAGACAGAGTTGCGTAGAGACACACCTGCAGACAGAGTTGCGTAGAGACACACCTGCGTAGACACACACCTGCAGACAGAGTTGCGTAGAGACACACCTGCGTAGAGACACACCTGCGTAGAGACACACCTGCGTAGACACACACCTGCAGACAGAGTTGCGTAGAGACACACCTGCAGACAGAGTTGCGTAGACACACACCTGCAGACAGAGTTGCGTAGAGACACACCTGCAGACAGAGTTGCGTAGAGACACACCTGCATATAGACACACCTGCATACAGAGTTGCGTAGAGACACCTGCAGACAGAGTTGCGTAGAGACACACCTGCAGACAGAGTTGCGTAGAGACACACCTGCAGACAGAGTTGCGTAGAGACACACCTGCAGACAGAGTTGCGTAGAGACACACCTGCAGACAGAGTTGCGTAGAGACACACCTGCAGACAGAGTTGCGTAGAGACACACCTGCAGACAGAGTTGCGTAGAGACACACCTGCAGACAGAGTTGCGTAGAGACACACCTGCATAGAGACACACCTGCAGACAGAGTTGCGTAGAGACACACCTGCAGACAGAGTTGCGTAGAGACACACCTGCGTAGACACACACCTGCAGACAGAGTTGCGTAGAGACACACCTGCGTAGAGACACACCTGCGTAGAGACACACCTGCGTAGACACACACCTGCAGACAGAGTTGCGTAGAGACACACCTGCAGACAGAGTTGCGTAGACACACACCTGCAGACAGAGTTGCGTAGAGACACACCTGCAGACAGAGTTGCGTAGAGACACACCTGCATATAGACACACCTGCATACAGAGTTGCGTAGAGACACACCTGCAGACAGAGTTGCGTAGAGACACACCTGCAGACAGAGTTGCGTAGACACACACCTGCAGACAGAGTTGCGTAGAGACACACCTGCGTAGAGACACACCTGCAGACAGAGTTGCGTAGAGACACACCTGCAGACAGAGTTGCGTAGAGACACACCTGCATAGACACACCTGCATAGACACACACCTGCAGACAGAGTTGAGGCCTTTATGGTTGTGTTTTGTATGAGCCCCGTGGCTCTAAATCTGTCGTTCTTACCATCACACAGCAGCAGTCTCTGCCACTCCTTCACCCATCCTTTTTTTCCTCCCCCCTTCTCTCTCTCTTGCTCCTTCTCTTCTCTTTTTTCTCTCTCTTCTCTCTTTCTCTCTCTCTCTCTTTCTCTTTTACCAATCCTCTGTTCCTCTGTCTCTCCTCCCTCAGAGCTGGTCGATCCCCTGGAGACGTTGTTCCCTCCAGAGCTCTCCATCCTGCGCAACCCCGAGTCTGGCCCCGGGTTCCCCACCGGCGGAGACTCCACCCCCCCACGGCTCAGCCTGCCCTTCCCCTTCGCCCCGCGTCCCCCCCGCGGCCAGGACCTGCCCCACCTGGAGGAGCTGCCCTGGATGGAGGAGGGGCCGGACGAGCCCCAGGAGACCCCCAACCTGGCCCTGAGCGTCCAGTGCGAGGAGGACAGGATGGTGGTCAGCGTCGACAAAGAGAGCCTGCAGGTGAGAGAGACTACCAGCAATATGTGCTAGTTTTCCCCTTAAACAAATCGTTGCAGTTCAGTTTATGTTATGTATTGAACTGATAGGAGCTGACAGGGGTCGGTATTTTTTCAAAAATATTTTGGAAAGAAAAGATTTTTCAAAAACAGTTCAATGTGTTTCTGAAATGGTTCAAGGTCTTGGCACTGCGTAACTCCCACGGGAGTACATTTTACTGCTGCTATCAGATTTATCAACATGGGCTCTGTAGTTTCTAGTACTGGATTATCAAAAACATTTCTCTTAATGTTAGGGGGGAAAATGGTGAAATTCCACTACATTCCAGCCTCCCCTTTGCGTCTGTTAAAGCAATACTAAGTAGTTTTTGTCCTCGGTCGTCCTACAGGTTGGAAGCGGAATTGTCTCTCATAGAGAACTACGGAGAGACGATCCGCTCCTCCTGCCTTTTACAAGCTGATAAATCACTGAAACGGTTTTGGAAACATTATTTTAATGTTGGAAAAACTACTTAGTGTTGCTTTAATGTTAAGGGGAATAAATGGTGAAATTCCACTGGGTTCCAGTCTGCGTTTCTCTGCGTTTGTTAACATCTATGGGTATGGGCCTTAATGGTGGCCTCCAGATTTGTGCCAGTTAGTCTGTGCACGACACTTTAGTCTCTCTCTCTTTCTCTCTCTCTCTCTCTCTCTTTCTCTGTCTCTTTCTCTCTCTTTCTCTCTTTCTGTCTTTCTCTCTCTCTTGAGGCACACACACCTACACAACACACAAACGACACTTCAGTTTCTCTCTCTTTCTCTCTCTCTCTTTCTCTCTTTTTCTCTCTATCAAGGCACACACACACCTACACAACACACACACGACACTTCAGTGCCAACCCAGATGAAAGCGCCTGACCCCTTTGGCAGGTGGGTGTCTCTGGCTCTTGTTCCTGGGCTGTCAAACACCCCCCCCCACACACACACACACACCCTCCCCGCCTTTGAAAGTCCGCAACACCTTCTCAAGCACTAAGAGCCCTGCCATCTTGAACTGGGCATTGGTGTTCACCGGCAGGAAGTGGTTCCTAGAGGGATGTGATGTGAAATTCCAGGAAGCTGAGATTAGTCGCAGGGATGGAAGATGTCTGTGAGTGTATGTGTGTTGTATGCATGCATGGATGGCTGCAAGTGTGTGAAGTAATTTTATTTCTTCAGCGTACTAAAAATAATACTTGACCGAAGATGTTTTTACAGGTTCAGCAGACACATACAATACATAATATAGGCTATGTAAGAAGAACCTGCAAGGGTTAAAAATACAGAAATAAATAATGATAATGAGGCTAAAATAATCCTTGTTAAAAAACATCAAATGTATTTTCTGTGTGTGTTTGTGCGTATCCTTGCCAGGATTTGACCATTTTACAGCTCAGTGTATTTGAATGGATTTTCCCAGACTCTCCAAATGCGTATGTGCGTGTGTGCACGCATGTGTGTGTGGGCCCGCGTGTGTGTATGACAAACAGCCTGGAACAGAGAGCACGTAATTGACCACATCTTAGGGTGGCATAAAGCCTCACTGCTGCAATGAAAATAGCTGTTGGTCTGGCAGGGGGATCCTGCTCTGTGATTTTTATTTGTTTCAAACGATCAGCGTCATCC
>CM050212.1:2757500-2762500 GCA_027475355.1 Coilia nasus
CCTCTCCCTCTCTCTCTCTTGCTTTCTCTCTCTCTCTCTCTCTCTGTCTCTCTCTGTCCCTCTCTCTCTCTTTCTCTCTCTCTCTCCATCCCTCTCTCTTGCTCTCTCTCTCACGCTCTCCCTCCCCCTCTCTCTCTCTCTCTCTCTCTCTCTCTGTCTCTCTCTGTCCCTCTCCCTCCCTCTCTCTTGCTTTCTCTCTCTCTCACTCTCTCTCTCTCTCTCTCTCTCTCTCTCTCTGTCCCTCTCCCCTCTCTCTCTCTTGCTTTCTCAATCTCTCTCTCTCTCTCTCTCTGTCTCTCTCTGTCCCTCTCTCTCTCTCTTTCTCTCTCTCTCTCCATCCCTCTCTCTCTCTTGCTCTCTCTCTCACACTCTCCCTCCCTCTCTCTCTCTCTCTCTCTCTGTCTCTCTCTGTCCCTCTCCCTCCCTCTCTCTCTCTCTCTATCTCCTCTCTCTCCCTCTCTCCCTCTCCCTCTCTCTCTCTCCCTCTCTCTCTCTCTCTCTCTCTCAGATACCCCGTTTTAAGGCCTCAGTGCCTCCAGGTTTTATTACCTCTGTGTTCCTCCATTCAGTGTATTTCTTTCATTTTTATTTTTTATGCCTCATTTTATTACAGCCCCCTTTTGCCTTTTCCTTCTCCGTGTCTCTATCGTCTCTCTCACTTCCTTTCCCTCCTCTTTTCCTTCCCCCTTCTCTGTCTTTTTCATCCCCCTTTTCTCTCCCTCCTCCCTTTTGTTGTGTTTTAAGTTGTGTGTCTTTCTCTATCTCCTCCATCACCCTGTCTCCTCCCGTGACTAAGCAGACTGACCCCAAGCCCAGATAGGTCACCACCAGATGCATTAATACAAAACACACTTAAACTTTGATGACCAAGTTCATGTTTTTATTGGATCTCCTCTGTATTTTTTTCTCACCTATCTTTCTTTTCCATCTCTCTCTCCCTCATTCTTTCTTTCTTTTGTTTCTCTCTCTCTCTCCCTCACTCTTTCTTTCTTTGGTTTCTCTCTCGGCTGCCGTGTCCTCTTCCCCCTTTCCCCCCAGTTCAACTGCACATACCGCAGGAGCCAGACCCAGAGCCAGGGCCCGGAGCCCCAACCCGTGAACCCCTTTGCCGGGCCGGGCTTTGCGGCACGGACCGCGGATGTGCTGGACAACGTGACCTTCAGCATGCAGCTGTACAGCACCAATCTCTTCCTCTTCAACCCCACGCAGTTCTTCACCATCTCAGAGAACAAGCCCGTCTACGTGGAGGTAAAAGCACAACACAGAGAGAAACGCCATTAAATACCAAATATCGAATTGTTCAGATATTGACCAAGTGCATACTTGTGCAAGGGGTTTATGGTGTACGAGGTTACACCTGTAAGCCGACTGTTAGATTAGCATAGGTGAATGACAGACACCATGCCAACATTAGTGCTCGGGACCTTTTACTGCATAATAACTCATCTCCACACAAGGTGCACTCAGCAACAACACTTCTGAGGATGGAGTCACTTCCTGACTACAGCAGCTGGCATGCAACATTCTTAGAACTCTGAAAACTGGCCTGTAACTGTGGTAGCAAAATAACACAATACATAACAGTAACCAAACAAGCAAAAGTTCCATTGCTTGTATTGATAAGGCCTGTTTGTGTTTTGTTGGTCAGCTGTGGGGATCTGATGTTAAAGGCTATTTAAAGGGGAAGGGGGGCATGACAACTTGGGAGAGGGGGACTTGGTTGGTTTTGGTGAGAGAAGAAAACCTGAGCCTTCTGTGTGTCTCTGGCATTGTTTCATGAACTAGTGAGTGCGATACAGAAAGAGAGAGAGAAAGAGAGAGAGAGTCTGCTAATGACAGCACGGTGGGTGAGACTGTACAGCTCATGGCTTGCTTTGCTGCTTAGTTGATACAGCGTCCCAAAGCATTTAAAACCTTTCACACAACCCCCATTTGTACTTTTAAAGCCGTAAAATGGGTGTAAACGAATGATATCACAATATATTACATTTACTGCGTGTGTTATTTGCAAGGGCATATATAACTTTAATGTTCCATTTTGATGTATTTAAACCGTCTCAGACACAGAAAAGAGAGATGTGCGTTTTCTTTTGTGCTGGACACGAGCGGGATTTGTCATGCCAACAGGGCGTTAATAGAGGCCGGCCTGGAGCTCCAATGAAAACATTGTTCCAAAAGCTGATGTTGTAAAAAAGGAACCCCTGAGGAAGAGCGCTCCTTCAGCCCGGGCGCTTTGAAGTGGCAAATTTATGGCCTGGGCCTGGGGCTGGGGCTGGTGTTGGGGCTGGGGCTGGTGTTGGGGTTGGGGCTGGTGTTGGGGCTGGGGCTGGTGTTGGGGCCGGGGCCGGGGCTGGGGCTGGTGCTGGGCAAGATGGCAGAGTGGACACAGGACACTGTGCACCACAAAGGCTCCCTCTGTCTGCTAGCGTCGGACCTTATCCCCTGCCTGTCCACCCCTCATCACTGCACAACCCCCACACCCCCATCTCTCCATCAATCCCGTCTGTCTCTCTGTTCGCCATCTCTCGGCCCGTGGGGTTCGCAGGGCTGTGAGAATTCTGACACGCAGTGCTCTGGGTTCTGAGACGCGTTCCCAGGCTGTGGGAGTATGACCTCGCCCTTTATCGCGGTCACTGCCGCCCCAGAAAATGTGGCCTCCGTATGTGGCCTCCGTATGTCCTAGTTAGTCTCGCTCTGTCCGCTCTTGCTTTATGTGCACGACCAGGTGTGTGTTTGGTGTGTGTGTTTTGCGTGTGTGCGCGTGTGTGTTTTGCATGTGCGCGTGTGTGTGTGTTTTGCGTGTGTGCGTGTTTTGTGTGTATGTGTGTGCGCGTGTGTGTGTGTCTTTGTAAGTGTAGCTGTGTTGGTGGCACGGCCAGGTCATGTATTATACTTAAGTGCCTGGCACACGCAAAGAGAGGAAATAGTTTGTGAAAGTTTTATGGCTGTTAAGTGTTTGTATCTGTGCTTCAGGAGCTACATGTACTAGTGTGTGTGTGTGTGTGTGTGTGTGTAGAGGAAGAGAGAGTGAGAGAGAGAGAGGAAGAGAGAGGAGGTGGTACGGAGGGCTAGAGAGGGCAGAGGAATGGGGAAAATGTGTTCCTGAAGGCAGACAAGCGTAACGTAAGGCAGTCAGAGCTATTTGTCAAACCTGAGGTGGCAGTGCTACACACAGAACCAGATGTGTAGCACACTTTATTTTTCAGGAAGGAGAGAGGGAAGGAGACAGTGACAGAAGGAGATAGAGAGAGAGGGAGAGAGAGAGAGAGAGAGAGAGAGAGAGAGAGAGAGAGAGAGAGAGAGAGAGAGAGAGAAAGGGGGACACCAGAAGTCGAGAGGAAATTCCTCGTGGTCTGAAAGACGGAAAGATCCTCTTAAAACTGTTGAAGGCGAGTAGAAATCTCACTTTGAGCAAGCTGTGATTCTTGGACACATTCGCCAGCCTTCTGACACTGTTTCCTCCCCTCCTCTCGTACGCACTCCTCTCCTCTACTCTCTCTTCCTCTCCATCTCCATTTCTCTCCCTCATTCTCACTCTCTCTCTCAAAAAGAATGAATGGCCGGTTTCTTGTCCGGAACATGTTTGCTTTGATTTGAGCAAATGCCCTAGAGAGGGAGAGGGAGAGAGTGAGTGCTCGGCCAGCACGCTCAGCAAACGCGAAAGCAAAACCCCTTCACTCTATTCCAGCACGGACACAAAAGGAGTGGGAATGAGCAGGAGTGTCTGTCGGCCGCTCTAAGGAGCGGGAATAAGCAGCAGTGCCTGTCAGCTGCTTTAAGGAGCCGGAATAAGCAGGAGTGCCTGTCGGCCGCTCTCATAAAGGCTGGTGATTTACCGCTCGCTGAGAGGGAGCGCGATAAGAGCGGTTGCCGTGCCTCCCACGCTGGGTGTAGTTGACGGCGGGTGTGTTTGGCCAAGCCTGTCCCCGCAGAGTCTTAGCAGAGCTGCACGGCACGCGATTGATGATCAGCTGTAAAGAGTAAATCATAAGGGCCATTAAAATGTTTTCAGACATCATCTCAGACATGTTTTCAACAGGTGTTTCTGTAAGAGTAGATTAAGTGGGCTACCTAAGGTTTATAACTCAATTTGTACATTTTGTTGTAGAGAACTATGCCAAGAAACAAGACAAAGGACTCTGTATCTCTGTCTCACGTGTGTATGTGTGTGTATGTCTGTGTGTGTGTGTGCGCGCGTGTGTGTGTGTGTGTATATGTCTGTGTGTGTGTGTGTGTGTGTTTGTGTGTGTGTCTGTATGTGTGTTTCCTTTTCCTCCTTTTGCAGGTAACTGCGACTAAGACCGATCCTGATCTCAGCTTTGTGATCCAAGGCTGCTTCCTGTCCTCAAACTCCAACCCCAACGTGCCGTCAGAGTACACGCTGATCGAGAACATCTGCCCCCACAGACGACTCGGTGGCATACTACCCGTCCCGTGTGGACGTGCCCATCCCGCACCGCCCAGACGGACCGCAAGCGCTTCAGCTTCACCTTCCGGCCCAAGTTCAACGTGTCGCTGGTGTTCCTGCACTGCGAGATGTCCCTCTGCTCCAACGGCCCCAACGCCAATGGGCTCTCAGAGGTGAGCACTAGAGCCCTCCTGTAGCCCTGGCTGTGAGTCTGCTTACACACTTAGACTCAAATACCAAGTCAAGTCAAGTAGGTTTTTTATTGTCGTTTGAGTCATATACACAGTGCATAGTGAGACAAGACAACGTTTCACCAGGAACAATTGGTCACAACTGTTAGAACACAGTATGGACAAGACAAATACATAATAGTGCCTATATACACTATTAGGACCACATATGTGCATTGTGTGCACACACAATCATGAGAGACTACACAGATTCATACTCACACACGTGCCCGTTCACACACACCTACACACGCACTCTTGGACACATACATGTATGTACATACATTACACTACAAATATTTTCTCCCTGCAGTGGTAGTCTGGGTTTGCTTCCACTGACATGGTTGACTCTGGTAGAATCT
>CM050212.1:2767500-2772500 GCA_027475355.1 Coilia nasus
TGAGTTTGATTCCAGGGTGTGCCAACCAGAGTGTGATTTGCCCCTCCATGGTTGCAGGGTACTACCTTTCACAAGGGTACTACCTTTTAGGTTTTACATTAATGACATTAATATGTCGGTACCCCCCAACCCTGCTATTTGTATCTTTTTCGGGGGGTACTGGGTCTTGATTGGGGGGAACTGTACCCCCACAGTGGCTCCTGTAATTTGAGCTGTGCAGCCAACCATCGTACCCCTGACCAAGGCCCTCTGCGACCGCCCCCTGCAGTCAGTTCCCCCACATAAGAGCATCTGCTACATGAGTAATGATGTAATGTGTTAATGTAATGAGTAATGATGTAATGTATTAATGCTCTTTGCAGTGTATGCAGCCTGCCGACGTCAGCACCACCCCCCTGCCCCAAGTGGCTCCAGAGGCCACCGCTCCCTGTAGTCAGTTTTCCACATAACAGCATCTGCTGCATGAGTAATGATGTAACTTAAGAGACCCCATTATTGGCATATCACCTATTGTCAACCACTTCCCCGCTGTTCCACTTACATCAGTGCTTCACCTGGTGAAAAAGAGATATCACAGGGAAAAATAGACCAATTCAGATCCCATAAACATTTGGTTTGAGTAGGTGAATCAACTTGTAACGTTGATTCCGCATCCAAAATGTTCTCTCCACCTGGCTGATAATAGACTGGCTTACGCTAATGTATTAATGCTGTTTGCAGTGCAGGGCCCAGAGTGGCTCCAGGAGCACCTGTCACCTGTGGTCAGTTCCCCACATTAGAGCATCTGCTACATGAGTAATGATGTAATGCATTAATGCTCTCACCAGATATTTTGATTCCAGGGTCTGCCAACCAGAGTGTGAGTTACCCCTCCAACATTCAGTGGGTTCCTATTACAAGGGCACTACCCTTTACCTTTTAAAACTAAAAGGTACTTTTACGGTAGCCCCCAACCCTGCTATATTTGTCTCCTTGGGGGTTACTGGGTCTTAATTGGGGCATACCGTACCCCCTGTAATTCGAACTATGCTGCAAACCATCGTACCCCTGACCAAGGCCCTCTGCGACCGCCCCCTGTGGTCAGTTCCCCACATTAGAGCATCTGCTACATCAGTAATGATGTAATGTATTAATGTTATGAGTAATGATGTAATGTATTAATGCTCTTTGCAGTGCATGCAGCCAGCCGAGGCCTGCACCAACATGGACGTCAGCACCATCCTGAACCTGCTGATGAACACCAAGACCGCCACCAAGCCCCTGGTGGTCATCCCCGAGGTCGACAGAGACACCACCACCGAAACCGACCCCGAACTTCCAGGTGAGGCCACTCTCGGAGGACTCTTGAGCGCTTCTCACACTGCACGGATCGCACTCACGCCATCACCATAACCGACTTAAGCCCCTGGCCTCACATCAGGCCCGGTCGGGGAAGTAACCAAAACTGACAGCCGCGAGTCCCTTGTCCAAGAAAGGCATGTTTTTTGAAACAGTCGCGCAGCCATCCAAAAAAGCCAGGGCCCCATGTGGGCTCAGTTAATAAGGAGATCTACAAGCGTATGATCTCACTGACAGTTGTGGAAGAGCAGGGAAAAATAGCAAAGAGTTATCCTCTCCTCTCCTCTCTTCTCCTCTCCTCTCCTCTCCACTCCTGTCTTCTCCTCTACTCTCCTCTCCTCTCTTCTCCTCTCCTCTCCTCTCCTCTCCTCTCCTCTCCTTTCCTCTCCCTTCCTCTCTTCTCCTCTCCTCTCATCTCCTCTCTTCTCCTCTCCTCTCTCCTCTCCTCTCCTCTCCTCTCCTCTCCTCTCCTCTCCTCTCCTCTCTTCTCTCCTCTCCTCTCCATTCCTGTCTTCTCCTCTCCACTCCACTCCTCTCTTCTCCTCTCCTCTCTTCTCCTATCCTCTCCTCTCCCTCTGATTGAAGCCTCAGCTGTGGTCTATAGTTTATGCTTACACCAGTAATGAGGACTAGCAGTGCCGCACATATGGGGAAAGCCTTTTGTGTGTATGTTTCTTGTGTGAGTGTGTCTGTGATAGTGTGTGTGTGTGTGTGTGTGTGTGTGTGTGTGTGTGTGTGTGTGTGTGTGTGTGTGTGTGTGTGTGTGTGTGTGTGTGTGTGTGCGTGCATGCATACATGTCTGTCTGTGAGAGTGTGTGTGTGTGTCTGTGAGAGTGTGTGTGTGCGTCTGTGAGAGTGTGTGTGTGCATGCATACCTGTCTGTGTGACGTCTGTGTGTGTGTGTCTGTGTAACATGTGTGTGTGTGTTGGAGGCAGGAAGTGTGTGTGGTGTGCCATAAAGGAGGTGAAGGGACAGACCACATGCAGCATTCCACACAACACAGTGTGGCAGCCTGCTGGGTCTGGAGTGTGTTAGCATGTGATAGCGAGTGTAAGAGGGTAAGGATGACTGTGTGTGTGTGTGTGTGTGTGTGTGTGTGTGTGTGTGTGTGTGTGTGTGTGTGTGTGTGTAGAGGGGAGCCCATGGGTAGGCCTCTTGTGTGTTCTGGCGCTGGGGTCGGTGTTTAAGTTTTTAGCTGATTAGTAAACACAGAATGTTCCAGCGTCAAGCCACAGTTGTTTCTACTTAATGTCTCTCCCAGGGGCCCTACACACATGTGCATGTGTCACTTACACACACACACACACACACACACACACACACACACACACACACACACACACACTCAGGGGACAGAGAGAGTGAAAGAGTCTCTCTTACATTTTCCTTCTTTCCTTCTTTTCATTGTCATTCTGTCTCCCTGAACCACTCTCTGTCTACTCCCTTCTACACACACACACGCGCACACACACACACACACACACACACACACACACACACACACACACACACCGACACACACACACACACACACACGCCTGCCTTGTATGTACAAGGTCTGCTTTAACTGTATGCTCAGCTGAGGAGCGAGGGGTGCGTCAGACAAGAGCTAAACTCAGACATCTCACTACACTAATAATGACCTAATCTCACATGTGGCTGATATCATAACAGTCTGATCTCTCTCTCTCTCTCTCTCTCTCTCTCTCTCTCTCTCTCTCTATCTCTCTCTCTCTCTCTCGAGGCACACACACACCTACACAACACACACACACACATAGCCCTGACTCACTGCTCTAGTGGAAATCATTCACACACACATGCCAGCACACACAAAGCCCTGACTCACTGCTCGAATGGAAATCATTCACACACACACACACACACACACACACACAGTCCTGACTCGCTGCTCTAATGGAAATCATTCCACGGTGAATCAGGAATCCGACAGACGGCATTACGCAAGCCCACAGCTAATTGGGCCCTGGCCACGGTCACGGGTTCTAGCGGGAACGCCGCTTGATTAGAGACTTCCAACCCCAAATCTGCCCCCCCCGTGCCCCCCCTGGGGGGCGGCCAAAATGGCACTGCGGGGGGAAGACGTTTTTCATCGCCTCTGGCTCGCCGTGTGTCTGCAGGAAAACGAACACCAGCCGCATTCGCAGGCATTTTGTGCTGCACACACAAACACTTAGAGATGATGCACATAACTGAATCCAGATTCACTCCTGTTCAGTGTCAGTGAGTGGGAATCCGAACAGAATCTCAATTCTTGCACTGTTGGAACACACACAGCCTGAGCTGCAGTTGTGTTTCTGCCCTGGCTAACGATGGGAGATTGATCGCTCTTTTGTAATTGTAGTAAGTGAAGCGCGGATTGGATTGGATATTAAAAAACAACTCGACACTTTGAACACAAAGGCATCTCTCATAACGGCAAAGAGGGTCGAAAACAAGTGGTCTTTTCACTGCTGCTATGGGAGAGAGAGAGAGAGAGAGAGAGAGAGAGAGAGAGACAGAGAGAAAGAGAGAGAGAGAGAAAGAGAGAGGAGAGAGAGAGGTCTGGATGGGGGCCCAGGCCATGCTCTGCTCCATCTGCAAATCAAAGAGAGCCATTTTTGGGACCAGCCACCATGGTCATGGAAAAAAACACGGTGTACCCTGTAGACAGGATCACAGCGACCTCAACACATTGATTAACCCCCCTCCTTACACACACACACACACACACACACACATACACACACACACATCCCCACAGACACATGCACGCACACATGCTTGCACACACACACACATACACGTAAACACACACAAACACTTACTCACAGACACACACATACACACACACTTACTGACATACACATGTACACACATCGTTCTAACACACATCCCACACACACTCATGCTCACATCCACGCACAGAGGCGTTGTTCTTGAGTCATCTTGCCCTCCCGTGATTGAGCAAGAGCCGAGGTGAGGGGCAATGGGGCGTCACACCACACACTAGGCGGAACCGGACTCAGAAGCTAGAACTCCACAAAGGAACATGGTTCCGTCAGCGCTTGGCCCAGAGACGCTTATGAGAACATCGCCTCTCCTTTTCATGATCCCTCGTTCCTCTCTGACTGTCTTTGGCTCCTTCTCTTTCTCCTCTCCTCCATCTCTTCTTCTATACCCCTGCCTCTGTACTTTCCTACTTTCCTTCCTTCCTTCTTTCTTTCTTTCTTTCTTTCTTTCTTTCCTTCTTTCTTTCTTCCTTTCTTTCTTTCTTTCTTTCTTTCTTTTTTCTTTTTTCTTTCTTTCTTTCTTTCTTTCTTTCTTTCTTTCTTTCTTTCTTTCTTTCTTTCTTTCTTTCTTTCTTTCTTTCTTTCTTTCTTTCTTTCCTTCTTGTTGTCTTTCCTGTGCCTTCATCTGCATCCCTGTGTGCCTGTAGTGTGTGTCTGCTGCGGTAGAGCCAAGCTGTGTGTTTGTGTGTGTGTGCCTGTAGTGTGTGTCTGCTGCGGTAGAGCCAAGCTGTGTGTTTGTGTGTGTGTGCCTGTAGTGTGTGTCTGCTGCGGTAGAGCCAAGCTCGCCACGGAAGACGGGAACAAGGGAACATGGGAGGGAATTAAACATGAGCCTGCTGACACAGGGAGAGGAGGAGGCCAAAGCAACA
>CM050212.1:2777500-2780000 GCA_027475355.1 Coilia nasus
ACACACCTGTGAATGCAGGGTCGCAGGTTTGAATCCAGGAAGTTAAGGTAACACACCTGTGAATGGAGGGTTGCAGGTTTGAATCCAGGAAGTTATAGTAACGGACCGGTGACCGTAACCCACCAACCCAGCCAGAAGTGCCCCTGAGGTACCCTGAGCATGGCACCGTCACCACACACTGCTCCCTGGGCGCCCTTGTCAGGGCTGACCCCTGCTGAAGTGTGTGATGGGTTAAAAGCAGAGGCTGAATTTTGTTGTGTGTGCTGTTGTGTGTGCTGTGTAATCACAACGACAAAATGGGACTCACTATTGCTAGACAGGCTGGACGTGACCCAACCTTCTCCTGCTTGCACAGGAAAACAGGTCGATTGGGTAAACATCAGCGTGTTGGTGGTAGGATTTAGCAACTGAGACTTTTATTCTGGTGGTCCCTCCTGGAAGCTTAGGGCTCTGCCGTTTTGTCCAACATGCCCATCTGACGGTAGTCGCCCGTTTGACTCTTGGTTGCTGCGTTCTTCTGCATGCTGTAGCTGTTGCCATAGTGACGATGTTACCGTGGCGATTACTAGTGCCCAAGGGGGGGGTCATGTTCCCTCCATCCTTGGCTGTTTACTCTGGCACCTCTTTAGGAGCCAAAAAAAAGAAAACACTTTTATTGGACATTTATTGCTATCCTGGGGACCTTCACGAGTGAAATGGCCGCCATGAGACTGATTTGGACCACGTTCTGTTGTACCATGAGACTGATTTGGACCACGTTCTGTTGTGCCATGAGACTGATTTGGACCACGTTCTGTTGTGCCATGAGACTGATTTGGACCACGTTCTGTTGTGTTGTGTGTGGCATCCAAAAGAGCTGAGCTGAGCAGCACCTCATGCTGAAGGAAACAGGTGTCCCACCCCCCCCCCCACCCCCCTGAACAGGCCAGGAGCTTATCGAGGCTGGTGATGAAGTGGATGGGAGCATGTGGTTCTCATAAGAGGCCCGTAGTAAAGAAACCCCCCCTTTACCGCCCTCCACCGCCTCCCTTCCTCGCAGGGTCATAGAGGGCATTGGTTTTGTGCAACACCACAATCGGAAAGTATTAACTCACAGCCCTATAAGGGATTGCATAAATATAGAAATAAAGCCCACGGCTTCCTTGTTTTTCCTCGAGATGTCCAAAAGTAATCCAAAACATGAGGGCATGTGTATATATTTATATATATAGATTTCGAGAATAAGACCCCGGCTATTTTGAAACTGCGGGAAGATGAGAACTGCAAAAATAAGCCAGTGTGCACTCCCAGCAGTGGGCAGGAATGTCAGGCCAGGGACACGGCCCTGCTCTCGGCCGGAGGCCTCTCGGCCAACTCTCAGGGGTCATCCTCCATTTTCGGCTCTTGACCGTAAGAAATGTCGCTGACTCGAGCGTTCAAAGATAGCCCTAAACCCGCGACGGCCTCCTCTTGTGGTATCATGTACTGTTTGCGTGCTGCGTCGATATCGCCGATGGTCATCCACAGTGTGTTGTGCTTTGGCAAAACAAACATATTCTTTAGTCATGGTTGTAAAGCTAATAGCAAACTGGAATTTCAAAGCTGTGTAAGATAACAACAGCCCCCTGAAACCCCTGAAAAACGACAAGAGACCCCCACTATGCAGAGATATTAAAAGTGAAAAGTTCAGCTTTACCACAGGCCACATAGTGGATGCCCACTGCAGCCCAGTGCCAGCGCAGTCCAAGTGGCGTGTGTGTGTGTGTGCGTGTGTGCGTGTGTATGTCTGTGTGTGTGTGTGTGTGTGTGTGTGTGTGTCTGTGTGTGTGTGTGCGTGTGTGTGTCTGTGTGTGTGTGTGTCTGTGTGTGTGTGTCTGTGTGTGTCTGTGTGTCTGTGTGTGTGTCTGTCTGTGTGTGTCTGTCTGTGTGTGTCTGTGTGTGTGTCTGTGTGTGTGTCTGTGTGTGTGTGTCTGTGTGTGTGTGTCTGTGTGTGTGTCTGTGTGTGTGTGTCTGTGTGTGTGTGTGTCTGTGTCTGTGTGTCTGTGTCTGTCTGTGTGTGTCTGTGTGTGTGTGTCTGTGTCTGTCTGTGTGTGTCTGTGTGTGTGTCTGTGTGTGTGTCTGTGTGTGTGTCTGTGTGTGTGTGTCTGTGTGTGTGTGTCTATGTGTCTGTGTGTGTGTCTGTGTGTGTGTCTGTGTGTGTGTGTCTGTGTGTGTGTGTCTATGTGTCTGTGTGTGTGTCTGTGTGTGTCTGTCTGTCTGTGTGTGTCTGTGTCTGTGTGTCTGTGTCTGTGTGTGTGTGTCTGTGTGTGTCTGCGTGTGTGTCTGCGTGTGTGTATGCGTGTGTGTATGTATGCGTGTGTGTGTGTGCGTGTGTGTGTGTGTGTGCGTGCGTGTGCGTGTGGAGTCATGCAGAAGAATTTAATATTGAAATATCTGGAGGTCACTGAGGCTTAGCCTCGCATCCCTGTAATCCCCAATATGAACCCCCCCCCACCACACCGCCAGAGCCCAGAGAGTGTCC
>CM050212.1:2785000-2790000 GCA_027475355.1 Coilia nasus
ACAGCATCGGCAGCACACAGAGCACGCCCTGCTCCAGCAGCAGCAATGCATAGCCTTGGGGACCCCAACATTCGGGGCACCCCCCGACCCCCCGACCCCCACCCCTTACCCACAGCTCTCCCCCTGCTCCAGCAGCAGCAGTGCCTAGCCCTGGGGACCCCCCACCCCTCCGACCCCTGACCCCCACCCCTTACCTAGAGCTCTCCCCCTGCTTCAGTAGCAGCAGTGCCTAGCCCTGGGGACCCCAACACTGGGGATCTCCCACCCCTCCGACCCCTGACCCCCACCCCTTACCCAGAGCTCTCCCCCTGCTCCAGCAGCAGCAGTGCCTAGCCCTGGGGACCCCAACACTGGGGATCCCCCACCCCCACCCCACTCCACCCCCACCCCCTACCTATCACCCGTCAGAATGCTGGAGAACCATCCTATCGACGTCTGCACGGCCCGAGCACACACAGCACACCGCTCGCCCTCTGCAGTCGCCTAGGCAACAACAGGCCTTTCTCTGACCACAACCCTGTAAATACTAACACAGATATTGTAGAAATGAATATATATATATATAAATGTAAAGTAAATTTACATAAGATATATTTATGAGAATATTGAGATATACAGTATATATATATATTATATTGATGAGTCCCATATGGGAACCTATTGTGCGTTTCCGAGCACACAAAAAATGTCTGAAAAAAAGAAAGGTAAGGACAAGCAGAGGTATTTTTGGGGCATGTTGTAAACTTTCCACACAAACACAACCTCCACCTGCTGACCCCGGTTTCCTCACGTTTCCGCAAAAGTCCTTGAGAATGTGTGACCGTACTACTGCAGCTGCGAGGCTATTTCGGGTTGGTGAGCACACATGACCCGGACTGGCACCAAGGTCTCAAAAATCCAGTGCTGAACGCCACATGCTAAAAGAAGAAGAGAAGGAAGAAGGCAGAAAGAAGGAGTGGGGCGATAAATACCGCTGTTTATTTTTATTGTGAAGTGCTGCTTTATAATCCTTAAGCCACAGAGGGGGACGTTGGTCCTCTTTTAAATGTCATGTTGACCATATATGGTGTCGTTTAAACTGTACATACAGATGCCTGTTTACACCAGCCATTCTTGAGCACACACACACACACACAAGTTGGCTAATCCCCTCATGATGTGTTTTTAACCTCTAGGTCGACCGCAGACTACTTGTGTTAAACCACTGAGGAAACAAAAGTCTATTTATAAACAATTCTAATGGGAATAATTTAAGTAAATGCGAATAAGCTAAACGTATATTTTATCGTTAATTTGATTGATGACTAGTTTTGGTTTTAATCATTGGACAGCGGCACTTCCTGTGTCCACTTAGGCTCAAGGCTGGCTGGTGTGAGTTCGCATCAGAAGAGGCATTCTATTCTCATCAGACATAATCACCTGTGTTGTAAAGTGATGTATATTTTTGTGAATACTGTACATAGGAGAAAGTAACTCACTAACACAAGCCTATAAGATGTGAGAGAGATCTAGTGTTGGTGATGGACAAAGGGCTAGTATTCCCCAAAGATGTTATGCTTCACGCAGCAGCGGACTGACAGTGATGTTAAGAGTTGGGAGAGTACAGGAAGCTACACCAGTTCCAATCACTGAGTGTTCTGTGCAACTGTGTCTGTGACTAAACATGACCAGTCTCATAATGTCTCTGAGAATCATCCTCCTAGCACAACAGCCTTTAATCTATTTGGCAAAACAAGACTATTTGGCAAAGACAACAGTGATCCCTCACATTATCAATTTCAGTAAACTAAAGTATAGAAACTAAAGAAACAGATTTAGTCGCAAACTACCAAAGTGTTAAATCAGTAAATCAGCATATAAACACTGTTCAGTCTGTGATGCCTCTGTGGGAAAACAGACATCCTCAGCTGTACTATGGGCCCTAGATTAAGTCTACTAGGCCCAGTAAGCACTGACTAATCAAAAGGGCATTCAGTTTCACCCCAGGAAACTCTCCCATCTCTCTTTGACGTCTGTGAGTGTGAAAAATTGGAAAGTTAATGGGCACTTAGAATTGACGGGGCAGGCAAGTTTAAAAAAATATAAACATTCTGTTAATTTAGTTGTTTTTTATTAGTTGTGACTTTATTTGCATTTATTGTGCTGATGAAAAGCCAAGTAAGAAATCCCACCGCCATAAAACCACGTGAATGTGCCTTCATTTACTTTTCTTCTGTGTCCTTGTGGAGATGAACAGTGGCTCCTGACTTCAAAGTGGTATTATTTTCTAAAGCAAGAAGGGCTGTTCGAGGGGGCTAAAAAGTTTGCTCTGTACACCGTATACTATGTATATTTTGAGAAGTGAAAATGTCCCACCCCCCACTAAGATCTTATTTACACAAACGGAATTTGTACCAGTTCATACGCACGTGTTTGCTTTTGCTTGCTGCATACTAATCTATAGAATGTATTCTCGAAGCTAACAAGCCATTGTTTTGTCCTCCGAGAGTTATGTGTAAAACAGAGTATATAAATACAGATCTATATATTTGTGTAAATTTTATATTTTTAAAAATATATTCCCAGAGCCAACTTAAAGAATTCTCTCTAAGCATACTGTGAAATTGTTGTGCGCTTTTGCTGTTGTGTTCTTTGTGTGCTAAAATCTATCAGTCTGTCTGTCTGCCTGTCTGTCTGTCTGTCTGTCTGTCTACCAGCTTTTTGCTAACCTTCTCTTTCTTCTTACTTGTGAATGTACCATCTGAAAGCTTTAAGTGCGGTCATTGTTTCGGTCACGTTTTTCTTTTTTTTTTTTTACTATTTTGCTTCTTTGAGATTCCGATTCCGATTGAGACAAATGTAGTTTCGTGTAAGCAGTTTCCTTATGTGTTATCCCATTTACATTTCAATTCTGTGTAGAAGCGAGTGGCGTGAAGCGAGTGGCGTGAAGCGAGTGGCGTGTCAACGCTAAGAGCTAGAATGCTGGAATGAGTGTGTGTGATACAGATAGAGCTCCGGTTGGCAGTGACCATGACCCTTAACCACGACCCTTGACCCTTGACCTGTAAGCATTCCCATATCTGTGTCCCCTACTCCCTGCTCTCTGTCCACTCCAAACTAACCCATTAGTTATACTCCTAAGAGCTATCGCCAGTTCAGTATGTTTACCATAGTCACTCTTCTTCTCGATGCGTTTTGCTCAGTTAGTAATCCCTATTCATGATCCTTCTGGATGACTCGACTCGGTTGGCCATCATCATGCTTAACATTTCAGTTGGGGGATGTGGAACTTGCAGGTCCACCCCATAGTCCTTTCAGCAGTGGGCATTAGATTTGAACGAAGCGCTAGGCAGCCTCTGTGATTCTTTGAGGGGTCATCCCTTTGGAGTCTACCCTTTAAGCGTGGTGCTGTTTTGCAGATGTGTTTGGAGATAGGAGGGGGGTGGAGTTGGGGTGGGGGAGTACTAGTGGTTTCTGCTTCATGTTCAGTCCCCCTACTTTTGCGGGTGGGGGGCCCCCAAGTCTGGCAGACAGCCTGCCGCTGGGGGGTCCAGATCTGTGTGCCCAGCAAAGCAAAGCCCCTCGCAAATGCTGATTGTACTTTCTAATGTTGTTTGCGTTTGAATGTTTTTGTGTTTAAATCTACCTCAGTATTGTTGGAATGTGTGTCTGTGTTTGTGCGCAAGTTTGTTTGTGCGTGTGGATGAGTGTGCATGTTAAGTGCTGAATACATTTGTGTGTGTGTGTGTGTGTGTGTGTGTGTGTGTGTGTGTGTGTGTGTGTGGAATCATTTTAAAAGTGTAAAATGTTTGTGGTTTTGGGGGAGCAGTGCAAAGCTTGGGCCAGACATTAGATCACATATGAGTGTGGTGTTCCTGTTTTTTTCCCCTTTCTCTCTCTCTTACTCTGTTTATGTGTTTGTTCGACGTTCAGTCGTTTTGATATATCCAAATGTTGTTTTCATCTTCCTAACCAAGAGGCTGGATGGTTTGATGAGATAATGCAGTGAAAGCAGAAAAGGCCCATTATTTCCCAACAGGCCGGGGCAGTGGGCTGCCAGCGTTTGTGTGAAAAGTGAAATAAAATGCAGGCAACCCAGGCCGGCCTTCCATCCAATGCCAGCCCCGCTTCCCCTGGGCATACAGCATTTAGCTCATGAGGGCTTGTTTATTTTTTATGCCAGCCTACTAAAACTTTTCTTCTTTGTAAATGATTTACGCTGTAAATATGCATGCTGTTTGTATGTTTTGTATATACCTAATAATAAATATGTGTAATCTTTCAAAATGTCTGGTTTGTTATTGAATTTACGAGGCAGTCTTTGTTTTTCTCGCTCTATTTATCTTTCTCTATTTCTCTCTCTTTTCCTCTATCTCTCTCTACCTCTCTCTCTCTTTCTCCCTCTCTCTCTTTCTCTCTTTCTTTCTCCCTCTCTCTCTCTCTATCCCAGGACTTCATAACCTTATTTGGTGGGAACAGAGGGAGGCTGTAATTCGCTGGATGAGTGTTGTACTTGTACCTCTTCAGCTGAACACCTATCAGTGCAATACATAGGCCTATGTGGGTTTATCTATCAGTGCAATACATAGGCCTATGTGGGTTTATCTATCAGTGCAATACATAGGCCTATGTGGGTTTATCTATCTCTCACTGCAATACATAGGCCTATGTGGGTTTATCTATCTCTCACTGCAATACATAGGCCTATGTGGGTTTATCTATCTCACTTCGTCCTGTGGGCCAACAAATAGGCCTATCTGGGTTTATCTATCTCACTTCGTCCTGTGGGCCAATAAATAGGCCTATGTGGGTTTATCTATCTCACTTTGTCCCGTGGGCCAATTAATAGGCCTATCTGGGTTTATCTATCTCACTTTGTCCTGTGGGCCAGTGCAATAAATAGGCCTATCTGGGTTTATCTATCTCACTTCGTCCTGTGGGCCAATAAATAGGCCTATGTGGGTTTATCTATCTCACTTCGTCCTGTGGGCCAATAAATAGGCCTATGTGGGTTTATCTAT
>CM050212.1:2795000-2802500 GCA_027475355.1 Coilia nasus
CAATTTAATCAATCCAGTGTGGGCTGGATACACAAAAAATACACAAAATACACTGATAATCCAATTTTTAAAAATCTCTTACGTTTGAGCAGCATACTCCGGTGATTCTCCAGAAACGATTATCATGAGAAGCAGCAGAATCAGAGCAACACTTTCTTGCATGAGCACAGAGGACAACCATCTGCCTATGACATGAGTGCGGACATCAGACTTTATTGCAGATTTGCAGATAATAGTTGGATGACTTTCCAGAACCCATAATCAGAGAACAAGTTCCATCAGCATGCCTTAATATGATATGTATCTGTGAAGTTCCATCAGCATGCTTAATATGATATGTATCTGTGAAGTTCCATCGGCATGCTTAATATGATATGTATCTGTGGCACCAATGTGTGGAGAGAGCAAACACTCCGCTCGGACTTTAAAACACAATCACTTTAAAATCTGGCATTAGGCTGCGATGCTTTCGGAGCGTCTCCAATAAATGATCTCAGAACAGTAAGGGCGCTGCGTGAGGATTCTCCTCATCCATTCACATTTATGCACATTAGGAGCCAGAGCCAAGCATCAGCTTGTGATGGTCTAGTTGTCGCCGGTTCAGCAGCACACTTGAGATCTCCAGTCTGCCATCCAGTTACAGTCAGCCATTTATTTCCACAGGATCTCTTTGCTTGCACGCCCCCGCCATCTCTCTCTCTCTCCCTCTTTCTTTCTCTCCCCCCTCTCTCATTCTCTCTCTCTCCCTTTCTCTCTCTCTCTCGCTCCATTTCAGCTAGTTGCATCAGTCACCCAAAATATTTCAAGGAACGCCAAACAGGTATTAAATCAGACAGAGAAATAAATCAAGGCGACACACATCTCTGGGACTCACCTGCAAATCACCGCCTCCAATATCTCCCATCTTAAATCCACACCATAACCCCCCCCCCCCCACACACACACACACACATACACACACACACACACACACACACACACACACACACACACACACACACACACACCCTTCCCGCCACTCTAAGTTTAGTTGAGTGAGTGAGAGCAGCTGTGCTGGTGTGCCACGCAACGCCTGATGTTTACTACCTACATGTGACGCGGCTGCCAGCAGCCATAAAGCTGCGCTGTGTGCTGTGTGCTGTGTGCTGTGTGCTGTGCGCTGTGTGCTGTGCGCTGCAGTCGCTGGCTGGTGTTTGTATTGCGGCAGGGCTGGCGCGAGGTGTATATTTTGTTGGGGGGGGGGGCTGTTAACTGGCGGGCCTGGAGCTTTTAAATGGGTGGAAACGTTGGATTGGCTCCAGATAGTGTGAGGGAGATCTATGGCCACTGCACTGCCACACTCACACACACACCACACTCACACACGCGTAATGAAATCACTCAATCAAATCACAAACAAGATAAAGAAAGCAGAAAGAAAGGAAAGTGCAGTGCACCAGAGAGACAGGAATATGCATGCACCACCACATGGATCTGGATATGCATGCACCACCACATGGGTCTGCACATATAGACGCATTCACATGTGTACACACACACATATATGCAAATGCACACACTCACATATACACACACATATATATGCAAATGCACACACTCACATATACTCACATATATGCAAATGCACACACTCACATATACACACACATATATATGCAAATGCACACACTCACATATACACACATATATATGCAAATGCACACACTCACATATACACACACACAATATATGCAAATGCACACACACACATATATATGCAAATGCACTCACTCACATATACACACAAATATATATGCAAATGCACACACTCACATATACACACACACATATATATGCAAATGCACACACTCACATACACACACACACATATATGCAAATGCACACACTCACATATACACACACACATATATATGCAAATGCACACACTCACATACACACACACACATATATATGCAAATGCACACACTCACATACACACACATATATGCAAATGCACACACTCACATGTGTACACACACACACATATATGCAAATGCACACACTCACATATACACACATATTAGATTAGATTAGATTAGATTCAACTTTATTGTCATTACACATGTATAAATACAGGTAACGAAATGTCGTTTAGCATCTAATCAGAAGTGCAAGAGCAGCAAGTGCGATATGTGCAGTATATACAATATAGACAGTAGTGAATTATGTACAATAAGTAGGGCAGTATGAACATGTGGGAGTACTTTGTTGTTAAACTTTGTGGGGGATATAAACAGATGTGCTATAAACAACTATATATAAACAGATGTGCTATAAACAACTATACAGTAGAGCTATTAATATATATGATGGGCTATGGACAAGTATACAGTTATGCTATAAATATATAAGTTAGTAAATATGCAATGTATGAACAATATGTACAAGATATATACCAGATGAACTATAACACAGAGATATACAGGAGATATACAGTATTGACAATATACATTTTTGTTTTGGGGTGGAGTGCCAATGGATGTGGGGATTGGGTAAAGTTCACTGACATTGGGAGAGATGGAGAGGTGAAGAGGGACGGGGCGTGGAGGTAGTGGTAGTGGTGTCATGGTAGGGGGAGAGAGTGGTGGCGTAGTAGGAGGACAAGGAGGTTCAGCGGGGGGTAGAGTTCAGGGGGTGTGAGTGGTGGCATGGAGGGGGGGGGCATGGTAGGGGGCGAGAGCATCCTGACCACCTGCGCCACAGCTCAGCATGGGAGCTGCGTAGTGGCCTAGTGTGAGGACATGGAGGTTCAGCGGGGGGTAGAGTTCAGCAGGGAAACAGCTGTAGGAAAGAAACTGTTCCTAAACCTGCTGGTTTTAGTCCGAAGGCTCCTGAAGCGCCTTCTGGAGGGAGGAGCTGGAAAAGTCTATGATTGGGGTGCGAGGGGTCCTTCAGGATGCTACGAGCCCTGCGTAGGCACCGCTTTCTCTGGACATCCTCGATGGCAGGTAGTGGGGTCCCTGTGATGCGTTGGGGAGTATTTGGGGGTGAGAAACAAAGAGAGGTGATCAGACTGTCCCAGGTGGGGGAGGGGAGTTGCCATGTAGGCTCCAGCAATGTTTGTATAGACATGATCCAAAGTTTTTTCTCCTCTCGTGCTGCAGGAGACATGTTGATGGAATTTTGGGAGTACTGTCTTGAGGTTAGAGTGATTAAAGTCACCCGCCACAATAAATGCAGCATTTGGGTGAGCAGTTTGTTGCTTGCTAATAGCTGTATGCAGTTCAGACATAGCAGATTTAGCGTCAGCATCCGGGGGAATGTATGCAGCTGTTATGATTGTCGCAGTAAACTCTCTAGGCAGATAGAACGGTCTGCACTTAACCATAATGAACTCTAGGTTAGCGGAGCAGTTTCTTCCAACAATGACAGAGTCCGTGCACCAAGCTTTGTTAACATAAATACACACACCTCCGCCTCTCGTCTTACCGGAGTCATCTGCTGTTCTATCCGCCCGGAAAGTGTAGCGTCCGGCTAGCTCGATAGCATTGTCGGGTACTCCACTGTGTAACCATGTCTCTGTAAAAACCATAATGTTGCAGTTCGTAAGTCTCCTGTCGTGGTTAATCCAAAGCCGTAGCTCATCCATTTTGTTCGTCAGGGACCGCACATTAGCCAGGAAAATGCTGGGTAGAGAAAGCCGGTGAGGTGTTAGCTTTAGCTTAGCTCTTATCCCTCCACGTATTCCTCGCCTTTGTTTACGGTCTCGACGCCGCCTGCGAGCACTTCCGGCCGGCCGAGTCGCCTGTGCAGCGCCGGGTGTTCTTCTGAGCTCAGGGATGAGTTGTAGATCGCTAATAAAACAGTCAGAGTTTTGTAGTCCGATCTCCAAAAGCTCCTGTCGGTTGTAGGATGTGAAGGCAAAGCTGTTCTGAACGAACAGTCCCGAAATGAGCAGGTATAGTACTGCAAACTTGCAAAAACTGATGAGACACTGGGCCTCGCGATGTGCACGCGCCGCCATCTTGCAAATGCACACACTCACATGTGTACACACACACATACAGTATATGCAAATGCACACACACACATATATGCAAATGCACACACTCACATGTGTACACACACACACATATATGCAAATGAACACACACACATACACACACACACATATATGCAAATGCACACACTCACATGTGTACACACACACACACACAAAACAGAAAACACACACAAGCACATGCATACACAGAAACATAGAAGCACACATACACAAACACATGTGCCCTCATGCACACACAAACTTACACACATTCTATGCAAAGAAATGCAGAATCCTGAATAAACAAACACACACAAACACACACACAAACACACGCACACACACACACACACACACACACACACACACACACACACACACAAACACACACACAAACATACGCAAACACAAATCTCTGTTAACCCGTGACACCAAAGCAAAAAACACTCCAAACATTCAGCCAGCATCCATTACAGTACACACACACACAAACACACACACACACACACACGCACACACACTGCCCCATGTGCTGCCCCGCCGAGAGAGCCAGGGAGGGGGTGGGCGTCCAGTGTGTGTGTGTGTGCTGCCCTGCCGAGAGGGAGAGGGGTAAGAATGCCTCAGGCATGGGCCTCGCAAGACCGAAACACAAAACCATGCGGAGGGCAAGTGTGTATGTGTGTGTGTGTGTGTGTGTGTGTGTGTGTGTGTGTGTGTGTGTGTGTGTGTGTGTGTGTGCGTGTATGTGTGTGTTTATGTAGGGGTTCACAGGGTTATGCGAGGAGACAGGGAACACCAGGGGGGGAGAGAGAGGAAGAGAGAGAGAGAGAGAGAGAGAGAGAGAGAGAGAGATAAAGACAAAAAGAGAGTCAGAGAGAAAGAGAGAGGAAAAGAGAGGCAGAGACAGAGAGAGAAAGACAGAGAGAAAGAGAGAGGAACAGAGAGAGGCAGAGACAGAGAGAGAAAGACAGAAAGAGAGAAAGAGAGAAAGAGAGAGAACAGAGAGAGAGGAACAGTCAGAAGGAAAGTGTGTGTCTGTGTGTACACATTTGTAGTATGTTTGTGTCTGTGTATGTGTGTATTTACATGTAAAGTATGTTTGTGTGAGTGTGTGAGAGAGAGCGAGAAAGAGAGAGAGAGAGAGTGTGTGTGTGTGTATGTGAGAGGGAGAGAGTGAGAGAGAGAGCGAGAGAGTGTGCGTGTGTGTGCAGTATGAAAGGCTTGGCCTTGTTCCAGGTAGAGTGTGTGACTGCAGTGCCACCCAGTAAGATGAATTAGGAAGCAGAGAAAAAAGAACAGCTTTTCAAGAGTCCCGCTCCCCACACATGCACACACACACACAAGCAAATACACACACACACACACACACACATGCACACACACACACAATACACACACACAGACACACACTTGAACACGTACACACACAATCCTGGGCTGCTTGGCTCTTCACCGCACATGTACACACACACCCACACACACACACAATCCCGGGATGCTTGGCCCACCACTATAGTACGCTCGCACATGCACACACACACACACACACACACACACACACACACACACACACACACACACACACACACACACAATCCCAGGGTGCTTGGCCCTCCACTAGAGTACGCTCGCACATGTACACACACACACACACACACACACACACACACACACACACACACACACATAGTCCTGGGCTGCTTGGCCCCTCACCAGTGTAAGCCAGCTTATCTCCCTGCCTCAAGGGCTTCAGTCACTACCAGCCATCACAGAAGAGAGATACTGATCTGGACACACTCGCCTCTCTCCCTCTCTCCTCCTCTGTTTTCGTCCTGGAGGAAAGAGGGACCACTACGCTACAGGGGACCCTATGTTTATGGAGGACGGAGGGACCACTACAGTACAGGGGACCCTATGTTTATGGAGGACGGAGGGACCACTACAGTACAGGGGACCCTATGTTTATGGAGGACAGAGGGACCACTACACTACAGTACAGGGGGACCCCATGTTTATGGAGGACAGAGGGACCACTACAGTACAGGGGACCCCATGTTTATGGAGGACAGAGGGGACCTCTACGCTACAGGGGACCCCATGTTTATGGAGGACGGAGGGACCACTACACTACAGTACAGGGACCCTATGTTTATGGAGGACGGAGGGACCACTAGGCTACAGGGCACCCCATGTTTATGGAGGACGGAGGGACCACTACACTACAGTACAGGGGACCCCATGTTTTATGGAGGGACAGAGGGACCTCCATGCTACAGGGGACCCCATGTTTATGGAGGACAGAGGGACCTCTACACTACAGTACAGGGGACCCCATGTTTATGGAGGACAGAGGGACCTCTATGCTACAGGGGACCCCATGTTTATGGAGGACAGACGGACGACTAAGCTATAGGGACCCCATGTTTATGGAGGAAGGAGGGACCACTATGCTACAGTACAGGGGACCTTATGTTTATGGAGGCCCCGAACAGCCAACGTGAAATATACACATGATTCCTCAGACTCAAACAAAGATGCTTTCGTCAGGCAGCATTGCTTAGGAAAAGAGGCCAATTAAGGTTATGTGTGAGCACCACACACACACACACACACAATCTGAAATGGTTACAGTGAAAAGCTGAGGCCACTGAAACGTGATCTCCAGTTTGGCCTTGCATTTGGTAAAATGTCAATTAGTCGATTCAACGCAAAACACACCTCCAAAATAATCTGCACACCTAAGAAAACATAGAGAGAGAGGGGAGGGAAATAGAGACTGCTTAAAAAGAGGGGGTTGGGGTGGGGGAGTGGGGCAGGTTGTGGGTATGTTTGAAAGCAGCCCTCCCTCTCTCCTCTGTCCTCTCCTCTCCCCTCTCTCCTTTCTCCTCTCTCCTCTCCTCTCTCCTCTCCTCTCCTCTCCTCTCTCCTCTCTCCTCTCCTCTCTCCTCTCTCCTCTCCTCTCTCTCCTCTCCTCTCTCCTCTCCTCTCTCTCCTCTCCTCTCCCCTCTCTCCTTTCTCTTCTCTCCTCTCCTCTCCTCTCTCCTCTCTCCTCTCTCCTCTCCTCTCCTCTCTCCTCTCTCCTCTCCTCTCTCCTGGCGGACAGCAGCAGGTGAGAGAGCGGCTGAGTGAGAGAGCGAGTGAGAGAGCGGCTGAGTAAGAGCGGCTGAGAGAGTGAGTGAGAGAGTGAGGGAGTGAGAGAGTGAAAGAGCGAGTGACAGAGCGAGTGAGAGAGAAGCTGAGTGAGAGAGTGAGTGAGAGAGCGAGCGAGCAAGCGAGTGAGAGAGCGAGTGAGAGAGCGAGTGAGTGAGAGAGCGAAGTGAGAGAGTGAAAGAGCGAGTGAGAGAGCGAGTGAGAGAGTGAAAGAGCGAGTGAGAGAGCGAGTGAGAGAGTGAGTGAGAGAGCGAGCGAGTGAGAGAGCTGAGCTGAGTAAGCGAGTGAGAGAGCGAGGAGTGAGTGAGAGAGTGAGAGAGCGAGTGAGA
>CM050212.1:2807500-2827500 GCA_027475355.1 Coilia nasus
GAGAGGAGACAGAGAGAGAAGAGAGAGAGGAGAGAGAGGAGGAGAGAGGAGAGGAGAGAGGAGAGAGGAGAGAGGAGAGGAGAGAGGAGAGAGGAGAGGAGAGAGGAGAGGAGAGGAGAGAGGAGAGAGGAGAGGAGACAGGAGAGAGGAGAGAGAGGAGAGGAGACAGGAGAGGAGAGAGGAGAGAGGAGAGGAGAGAGGAGAGGAGAGAGGAGAGAGGAGACAGGAGAGGAGAGAGAGAGAGTAGGGGAAAGACAGAGGAGACAGGAGAGATGAGAGGAGAGAGGAGAGAGGAGAGAGGAGAGGAGACAGGAGAGGAGAGAGGAGAGAGGAGAGAGGAGAGAGGAGAGGAGAGAGGAGAGAGGAGAGGAGAGAGGAGAGAGGAGAGGAGAGAGGAGAGGAGACAGGAGAGGAGAGAGGAGAGAGGAGAGGAGAGAGGAGAGAGGAGAGAGGAGAGAGAGAGAGGAGAGAGGAGAGGAGAGGAGACAGGAGAGGAGAGGAGAGAGGAGAGAGGAGAGAGGAGAGGAGAGAGGAGAGGAGAGAGAGGAGAGGAGACAGGAGAGGAGAGAGGAGAGAGGAGAGGAGAGAAGAGAGGAGAGGAGAGGAGAGAGGAGAGAGGAGAGGAGAGAGGAGAGAGGAGACAGGAGAGGATTGAGGAGACAGGAGAGGAGAGAGAGAGAGAGGAGAGGAGAGAGGAGACAGGAAAGGAGAGAGGAGGAGAGAGGAGAGAGGAGAGAGGAGAGGAGAGAGGAGAGAGGAGAGGAGAGAGGAGAGAGGAGAGAGGAGACAGGAGAGGAGAGAGAAGAGAGGGGAGAGAAGAGAGGAGAGGAGAGAGGAGACAGGAGAGGAGAGAGGAGAGAGGAGAGGAGAGAGGAGAGAGGAGAGAGGAGAGGAGAGGAGAGAGAAGAGAGGAGAGGAGAGAGGAGAGAGGAGAGAGGAGAGGAGACGAGGAGAGGAGAGAGGGGAGAGAGAGGAGAGGAGAGAGGAGAGAGGAGAGAGGAGAGAGGTCGAGGGAGAGAGAAGAGAGGAGAGGAGAGAGGAGACAGGAGAGAGAAGGTGGCGTCTGCACCTCCCCTCCCACGCCTGGTGGGCTGGAGGTTGGAGATGTGGAGAGGGTCAGATGCTGTGTGTGTGTGAGTGTGTGTGTTGCCTTTGGGGAGAGGAGCAGGGTCAGATTCCGTGTGTGTGTGTGTGAGAGAGAGAGAGAGAGTATGTGTGTGTGTGTGTGTTTTGCCTTTGAGGAGAGGGGTCAGATTCCTGTGTGTGTGTGTGTGTGTGTGTGTGTGTGTGTTTGCCTTGCCTGCTGGGGGAGAGGAAGAGGGCCGGCACAGTTCAAAGATAAAAATGCAAGAAATGTGAAGTGAGAGGGTGTGAGTGTGTGTGTGTGTGTGTGTGTGTGTGTGTGTGTGTGTGTGTGTATCAGTCAGTGTGCATTGTTTGTGTGTGTTTATGTGTATGCCTGTATATTTGCGTAATTGTGCTGTATGTGTTAATGTGGTTGTTTTGTATGTGCAAGAGGTGGTGAATGATGAGGTGAGTGAGTGTGTGTGTGTGTGTGTGTGTGAGTGGTGTGTGTGTGTGTGTGTGTCCTTCTGTGTGGACATGCGATTATAAACTGAAGATAGAGTGTGTGTGCTGGACATGTATGGTGTGTGCATGTATGTGGGTGTCTGTCTTTGTGTGGATGAAGATGAAGTGTGTGTGGAGGATGTGTGTGTGTGTCATTGGTCTTGATTGGTGTTTTTCTATCTGTGGGGCCCAGTGCTTTGTGGCTGGGGTGTGTGGGGTGCATGGTGTGTGTGGGGTGATGTGTGGTGTGTGGGCTGTGTGGTGTGTGTGGCGTGTGTGAGATGTGTGTGGTGCATGGCGTGTGTGGGGTGTGTGTGGTGTGGGCTGTGTGGTGTGTGTGGCATGTGTGGGGTGCATGGCGTGTGTGGGGTGTGTGGTGTGTGGGCTGTGTGGTGTGTGTGGCGTGTGTGTGTGGTGTGTGTGCGTGTGTGTGGTGTGTGGGCTGTGTGGTGTGTGTGGCGTGTGTGAGGTGTGTTGTGTCGTGTGTGGGGTGTGTGGCGTGTGTGGGGTGTGTGGTGTGGGTGGGGTGCATGGCGTGTGTGGGGTGTGTGTGTGTGTGGGCTGTGTGGTGTGTGTGGTGTGTGTGTGGTTGTGTGTGGCGTGTGTGTGGTGTGTGGGGGTGTGTGTGGTGTGTGTGGCGTGTGTGGGGTGCATGGGGTGTGCTGTGGTGTGTGTGTGTGTGGCGTGCATGGTGTGTGTGGCTGTGTGGTGTGTGGGTGTGTGGCGTGTGGGGGTATGTGGGGTGCATGTGGTGTGTGTGGTGTGGTAGTGTGTGGGCTGTGTGGCGTGTGGGGGTGCATGGCGTGTGTGTGGTGTGTGGGGCTGTGTGGCGTGTGTGGGGTGCATGTGGCGTGTGGGGTGATTGATGTGGCGTTGGGCGAATAAGCGAAGGCGTTTGTCGTGGGGCACTCCCCCAGGCTACCAGGGCATCTCACAGGGCCATGCCAAGCACCCGCAGCTGCCCTTGTCTGCTTTTCACATTCACCAACACACACCTCTGCCCTCACACACACACAACATGACCTCCAACACAGAGCCTCTTACACACACACACACACACACACACACACAACATGACCTCCAACACAGGGCCTCTCCACACACACACACACACTCAGTGCGTTTACATGGCAGTGTAATAATTCGAACTTATTGGCTTAATTTGAAGAGTTTTCATGTAAACACCTTAATTCGACTACACTCGACTAATCTGGGTGCATGTATATGGTCAACCGGATTTGGGGGTTAGGACTTTGCGTTCTGCACATGCTTGTGACCCCCGCCTGTATCATTTGTCGGAGGCGCCTTTCCTCAGCAATAAGCAAAACTACATTGGCGGTTTTTTTTCTCAGATGCGTGTGGATGTTTTACATTATATTCCTATGATACAGGGTGTTTCTGAAAAAAGATCCTGGGCGCTTTCCAAAATGCTGCCGCTGGTGTTTTTTTCCTCCTTCCCCGGGTGGAGAAAATCTTTTACTTTCCAAGAAAAAGTGTCCTACGTCACGTGTTTGTTTTATTGTGATGAATTAATGTGATAATATGTGCTTGGTGTCGTTGGAAAGCTGAGATTATGTACTTTCTTCTGATGTGCGTGCCTTATCTATCTGATCACGGGTTCGGGAGTAATTTCAACGAGAGTAATGTCTGTGCAAAGCGCTAATATGAGAGATTTTGGCGAATTTTAAATATTAATATCTCGCCGATACTTGATCACAAAAATAAGCAGGAGGACACGTTGTAAAGCCCTGGTTCTTCAGTTTCGTTTGATATGAGTGCGTTGTACATTCCAAAGTAATTCAACAGAGAAAAAATAGGTGTAAATTTGCCCGCACTTTGCGGGCGTCGGGCACATAGGGTTAAAAAACTGCCTATTGTACCGGGGTACTAGGTGCTTTCGGCCAATGATTCGAATAACTCACTGCCATGTATACTCTGACAATTGCAGTTGCCCCCTTGCAGAGGGTAGTCGAATTAAAGCTATAATCGAGTTATTTGCCATCATGTAACCGCACTGACTGACACACACACACACACACACAACATGACCTCCAAACACAGGCCTCTCCACAACACACACCATGTAGAGTAAAGTAGAGTAGAGTAGAGTTCCTTCGGGATCAATAAAGTAACTCTACTCTACTCTACTCTACACACACACACACACACACCGACACACACACACACAGACACAACGACACACACACACATAACACACCACTGCGGGATGGGACAGCAACTAGCTCGTGAAACAGGGTTATTTAACTAAATTAAAGTGTAATTTTAGAGTTATTTGAAGCCAGGGTCTTTGTCGCTATGACAGCCAGTCAAACCTGAGAGCTTGATTACGCTGTTCGAAGGAATGTCGAGTTTGACCGTCTTTGGAGCCCAGAGCTAGACAGCTCACTGTGAACATACTGTGGATCCGCAGTCAAATGTTATCCAAATCACCATACGTTAGCAACGATAAAGCTAAAAATTGGTTTTTGGTTTTTTGGTGGAAAAAGCTACACTTGACGAGAGCAGAGCAAATGAGAGTAATCTAAAGCGTTGCTTCCCCAATGCACTACTGTAGGTGCGGACATCCAATGGGAAAGGTCAACTTGCAAGTGGTTGCTCTTCACATGATGCATGACTCCATGGCCTACCCTCATTCAGGCCAAAAGCAGTCATGGACACAAGGATGGGAACGCCGGAGGCACAGAGCTGGCCACAAATTCTTTGACTTCAAAATCACGTACATCAAAATCATCAAAATCACGTACATCAAAATCATCAAAATCATCAAAATCACGTGCGAGGGGCAGAGTTCAAAATCAAGTACGAGGGCAGAGTTCACTAGAGATAAAGGCCATAAATGCTTGTGTAGCAGGATATACTGTACGAAGCAAGTGCTCTAGCACCACTGGGATAGGATAATTTAATTTGACCCCCCCCCCCCCCACACACACACACACACTTCTTTGCCCCCCTTCTCTCTCTGTGTCTTTCTAACTCTTTCTCTGTCTTCACACTTCACATTATTCTGTTTGGATGTATAAAGAATAAATACTTCAGTTTCATTCAAACCACCTCTCTCTCTCTGTCTTTGACTCTCTAACACTCTCTCTCTCTCCATATTTTATTCTGTTTGGATGTATGAGGTCCAAATACTCCAGTTTCATTTGAATCACCTTTCTTTAACCTGTCCCTCTCTTTTATTTATCTCTCTCTCTCTCTCTCTCTCTCTCTCTCTTCCCGTAATGGCTGTGAGCTCCATCCCACTAGGCTCCGTTTGGATCTGTAAAGTGTAAATAGTGCAGCATTCCCGCTCCTCTGCTCATGTGTTTGTGTCTGCAGCGGTACGGGCCAGAGATAGTGGAGAGGCTGGGCCCCTGTAGAGTGGAGAGGTTGGGCCCCTCTAGAGTGGAGAGGCTGGGCCCCTCTAGAGTGGAGAGGCTGGGCCCCTCTAGAGTGAAGAGGCTGGGCCCTTCTAGAGGAGAGGCTGGGCCCCTGTAGAGTGGAGGTTGGGCCCCTGTAGAGAGGAGAGGCTGGGCCCCTGTAGAGTAGAGAGGCTGGGCCCCTGTAGAGTGAAGAGGCTGGGCCCCTGCAGAGGAGAGGCTGGGCCCTCTAGAGTGGAGAGGCTGGGCCCCTGTAGAGTGTAGAGGCTGGGTCTTTCTAGAGTGGAGAGGCTGGGCCCTTCTAGAGTGGAGAGGCTGGGCCCCTGCAGAGGAGAGGCTGGGCCCTCTAGAGTGGAGAGGCTGGGCCCTCTAGAGTGGAGAGGCTGGGCCCTTCTAGAGTGGAGGCTGGGCCCTTCTAGAGTGGAGAGGCTGGGCCAGAGGCTGGGCCCTGTAGATTGGAGAGGCTGGGCCCCTGTAAAGTGTAGAGGCTGGGCCCTTCTAGAGTGGAGAGGCTGGGCCCTGTAGAGTGGAGAGGCTGGCCCTTCTAGAGTGGAGAGGCTGGGCCCTGTAGATGTGAGAGGCTGGGCCCCTGTAGAGTGTAGAGGCTGGGCCCTGTAGATTGGAGAGGCTGGGCCCCTGTAGAGTGTAGAGGCTGGGCCCTTCTAGAGTGTAGAGGCTGGGCCCTGTAGAGTGGAGAGGCTGGGCACCTGTAGAATGAAGAGGCTGGGCCCCTGTAGACTGGAGAGGCAGGGCCCTTCTAGAGTGGAGAGGCTGGGCCCTTCTAGAGTGGAGAGGCTGGGCCCTTCTAGAGTGGAGAGGCTGGGCCCTTCTAGAGTGTAGAGGCTGGGCCCTGTAGATTGAAAAGGCTGGGCCCCTGTAGAGTGGAGAGGCTGGGCACCTGTAGAGTGAAGAGGCTGGGCCCCTGTAGACTGGAGAGGCAGGGCCCTTCTAGAGTGGAGAGGCTGGGCCCTGTAGAGTGGAGAGGCTGGGCCCTTCTAGAGTGTAGAGGCTGGGCCCTGTAGAGTGGAGAGGCTGGGCCCCTGTAGAGTGTAGAGGCTGGGCCCTGTAGATTGAAAAGGCTGGGCCCCTGTAGAGTGGAGAGGCTGGGCCCCTGTAGAGTGGAGAGGCTGGGCCAGAGGCTGGGCTCATCTAGAGTGTAGAGGCTGGGCCCTCTAGAGTGTAGAGGCTGGGCCCCTCTAGAGTGGAGAGGCTTGGCCCCTCTAGAGTGTAGAGGCTGGGCCCCTCTAGAGTGGAGAGGCTTGGCCCCTCTAGAGTGGAGAGGCTTGGCCCCTCTAGAGTGGAGAGGCTGGGCCAGAGGCTGGGCTCATCTAGAGTGTAGAGGCTGGGCCCTGTAGAGTGTAGAGGCTGGGCCCTCTAGAGTGGAGAGGCTGGGCCCTTCTAGAGGAGAGGCTGGGCCCTGTAGCGTGGAGAGGCTGGCTGAGTGGCTGTTTACGTGTTCTCACAGATGGTATTTGTGTGCTGGCCACTACACGGGACGTTCACTGCAGGTGATGGTGGCTTTGATGGGCGTCAGCAGACAGATTTACTGCCCCCCTTTCGCTCTCTCTCTCTCTCTCTGTGTTCATGACTGTGTCTTTGTTGGAGTCTAAAAACTTTAGTATGTGTCTTTATGTGTGTGCCCATGTGAATGTATGTGTGTGCGCATGTTTGCGGGCATATGTGAATGTGTCTGTGCGTGTGGTGCATGTGTGTGTGTGTGTGTGCGCGTGTGTGCATGTGTGTGTGCATGTGTGTGTGTCTGTGCGTGTGTGCATGTGTGTGTGTGTTTGTGTGCATGTGTACATGTGTGTGTGTGTGTGTGTGTGCATGCCCCGCGTTAGGTCACTTCTGGCTCTGACTTGTGTCTGGTCTTCTCTCTCCTTGGCTTCAGTGGTGATTTGCGAGTGTCCTTTGCCAGCGCAGTTAAACTAATGCATCATCCAGCTGGATCTCAAGTGTACAGAGCAGGGTGCCAGCATGTGTGTGTGTGTGTGTGTGTGTGTGTGTGTGTGTGTGCGTGTGCGTGTGCACGTGTGCGTGTGTGTGTGTGTGTAGTTACTCTAATAAACATTGGTTGGTAACTGGGTGGTAGTTACAGATAGGAGTGATACCAAGGAACATATTAAAAATGTTACGACAACAGCAGTATTTATGAGCACAGTAAAACTGCTCTGACGCATTTGTGAGCTACACAGGCAGATCAAAGGGTGTTAAGATGCTACTGATTCACTTTTACTTGAATGCACATGGGTGTTTCAGTCTGAAGTCTCTTCTGAAAAGAGAGCCTCTTCTGAGTCTCTTCTTAAAGTAACACTAAATAGTTTCGTCTTTCGTGCAATTGTCTGACATTCAAACTACAGAGAGACAACCCATTCTCTAACTGAGGAGGACGGCAAAGCAAATTTAGAAGTGCCTTTCAGCCTGTTACAAGTTGTTGAACTACTGAAACTGAAACATTATTTTAAGGTTAAAAAAACTACATTGTTGATTTAAACTCAACTTTTTAAGGCCTTAGTTGAGTCTAAACTCATCTCTTTTCTCCTATCAATACCTCTCGTAAAGATGGGTGACACCTCCAGGTCCCTCACACTGTCATGGCAGTCTCAGCTTGACACTGTATGTGTTTGGAACCTGATATCTTAAAAAGGTGTATGACCACGCGTACACACCACGCGTATCCCCTTGCCACACTTGGATGGGTGCAGGACCACAGAAGTTCAAGAGCACGAGAGAGAAAGTTGTTAGCGACTAATATAGCTCCAATGACTTTCATTATTATAAATCAACCTGAGTAAGTGCCAGGGGCTCGAAACATTGCCAAGACAATACTAATAATAAAATAATAAACACATAATAAAATCTATAAGTATATAAATATGTAATGAATAAAAAAATGGATATTAGTCGGCGTGCGGACAACTTTCTTTCTTGTGGTCTTGAACCTGATCTCTGCCATGCTTCCATGCTCCATCATATCTCCTTCCAGAGTCACAAAACATTCTGCCAAAGTTACTAAAGAATGGTCTGGCACTCGCTCATTTTTGTTTTTTAAAAGGAATGTGTGTTAAACCAATCAACAACTACTCAATACCAGAAACCAGTGCGTCAGTGGCCTTCTGGAAAACCAATGAGTTGGCTTCTTACTATGTAGTGTTGATGCAGAACAGCAACTTACATCAAGCGTGTTGTCTTTTTGTTGCGATGTGCGCTTTACTGATTAAAACAGATGGTGCTGAATAGCAAAGAAGTATCATGAAACAGCAGCCTTTCTACACAAGCCAGTCATGGTTTGTTACAAAACACAGAATTTGTCATGGAATACCGAATTTGGTTTTGTCATTTTCAGACACCAGCAGCAACTAAAAATCTGACTTTTAAAAAAAGAGGAAAACAATATATTAATAATCAAGGCAAACATGATAAGGTAGCATTCCCTGCCACTGTATAATAAACAAAGGGACATGAGTAGGAAGTGATAGTAGAGGATATATGGGAGGTATTTTCCCAGCGAGTAATTAATGTAAGGTAATGAGCAACCACATGGCCTTCAGTCTTCACCAGCTACACATGGCAGCAGTTCAGTGATGAAGCTTCAGCTCTATCTATCTATCTATCTATCTATCTATCTATCTATCTATCTATCTATCTATCTATCTATCTATCTATCTATCTATCTATCTATCTATCTATGTCTGTCTGTCTGTCTGTCTGTCTGTCTGTCTGTCTGTCTGGCAGTTTGCTGGCTGCTGAGTAAGCTGAGGTAGCTAAGCTAAGCTTATTTCTTAGTGGTTTGGCGCTAGGTTACTTACCCGAAAATGTGCCAGGTTTTATTGAAGCTCAAAATTCTCTGATCTTTTCCAGAGACGTTCTATCAGCGCCTCTGCCTCTCTGCAGGTCTGATCTCAGGCCGGCTGTGTGAGAAGGCCGCTGTGTGCGAAGGCCACTGTGCTCTGCTGTGCTGTGCTGTGCTCGGCTTGGGCGCTGCTCTGCCCGGGCGCTGCTGCTGCGGGGCCCCCTGCTAGGCTCATCTCTGCCTCCGGGAGACCCCTGGGGACTGCAGCGCGGGAATCTGTGTATCAGTTCATCCCGTCTGACAGCACCACTCGCTTTGGCCTCCTACACATTCCCAGATCAATAGCATTCCAGGAACTGACTCTGAAGGCGTGCGTGTGTGTGTATTTGTGTGCATGTGTGTGTGTGTGTATGTTTGGGTGGGAGAGAGTGTTATGGGTTTTATGTGTGTGTGTGTGTGTGTGTATGCGTGTGTATGTGTGTATGCTTGGGAGGGAGGGAACATTATGTTTGTGAGTGTATGTGTGCGTGTGTAAATGTGAGTGTGTGCGTGTGTGCGTGTGTGTGTGCACGCGTGGATGTCTGTGCATCACATAAACATCTCAGCAGCCTCTGGAGTGCCTCCTGCATCTGCAGACAGACACAGCTGTTGGCCCAGGACAATCAACCTGTCAGAGGGGCCCCCACTCTCTCTTCTGCCCCGCACTCCTCCTCACCCCCACTCTCCCCCGCACTCCTCCTCTCCCCCACTCTCTCTTCTGCCCCGCACTCCTCCTCTCCCCCACTCCCCCATTCTCTCTTCTGCCCCGCACTCCTCCTCTCCCCCACTCTCTCTTCTGCCCTGCACTCCTCCTCTCCCCCACTCCCCCATTCTCTCTTCTGCCCCGCACTCCTCCTCTCCCCCACTCTCTCTTCTGCCCCGCACTCCTCCTCACCCCCACTCTCCCCCGCACTCCTCCTCTCCCCCACTCTCTCTTCTGCCCCGCACTCCTCCTCACCCCACTCTCCCCACACTCCTCCTCTCCCCCACTCTCCCCCGCACTCCTCCTCTCCCCACTCTCCCCCCGCACTCCTCCTCTCCCCCACTCTCCCCACACTCCTCCTCTCCCCACTCTCCCCCGCACTCCTCCTCTCCCCCACTCTCTATTCTGCCCCGCACTCCTCCTCTCCCCCACTCTCTCTTCTGCCCCGCACTCCCCCGCACTCCTCCTCTCCCCCACTCTCTCTTCTGCCCCGCACTCCTCCTCACTCCTCCTCTCCCCCACTCTCTCTTCTGCCCCACTCTCTCTTCTGCCCCGCACTCCTCCTCTCTCTCTTCTGCCCCGCACTCCTCCTCACTCTCTTCTGCCCCGCAACTCCTCCTCTCTCTCTTCTGCCCCGCACTCCTCCTCTCTCTCTTCTGCCCCGCACTCCTCCTCACTCCTCCTCTCCCCCACTCTCCTCCGCACTCCTCCTCTCCCCCATTCTCTCTTCTGCCCCAAAGAAAAAAATCAGCGCCGGCTTGATTATTCCTGAAGTAAACAGTGCTGCGAAAGCCCTTCTCTGGCCCCCGTTTCACTGGGGCCGCAGGTCAGCGGCCCGATTCCTCATCCTTATATGGCCTCTGGCGAAAGAAAAAGCGAAAATCGAAAACCACCGCCGGGCCGTTCATTTTGAGGTGACACTGTTTACGTGACTGTCACAGGCTCGCGGAGATTACAGAGGGATCCTAACGGAGGGGCCCAGCTGTGCAGATGTCTTTACAACTCAGGAAGGTGTCTGGGAGACGGGGGGAGTGTGTGTGTGTGTGGGGGGGGTGTATGGTGGTGTCTGGGGAGGCAGGCGGCGTGTGTGTGTGTGTGTGTGTGTGGGGGTGTATGGCGGTGTCTGGGGAGGCGGGGGGAGTGTGTGTGTGTGTGTTTGTGTGTGTGTGTGGGGGTGCTGGGGTTCGGCTAGACCTAAGGGAGCGAGGGAGTGGAGAGGGGGCTAAAGCAGAGGGAATGAGAAGAACGGGGGGACGGTAACCTCGGCAGCTATGTGCCCTAAAACTACGACAGTGGAAGATTAGCGTGGGGTTAACGAGTAGTGGCAACCCTTCATACGGGTCGAGTATTACCTCACGGGCGGAAAGAGCCACTGAGAGCAGCAGCAGGCATGCTGGAGTTATCAGTGCTGCTGGCTGGATTTCTGTGTGTGTGTGTGTGAGTAAAGATGCCGAACGTTCCCGTTTACCCCGTGAGTAGCTGGCTGCAGCTGTGTGCTGGTGTGTGTGTGTGTGTGTGCTGCAGCTATGTGCTGGTGTGTGTGTGTGTGTGTGTGTGTGTGCGCGTGCGTGTGTGTGTGTGTGTGTGTGAGTAAAGATGCCGAGCGTTCCCGTTTACCCCGTGAGTAGCTGGCTGCAGCTGTGTGCTGGTGTGTGTGTGTGTGTGTGTGTGTGTGTGTGCGCGTGCGTGTGTGCGCGTGTGTGAGTAAAGATGCCGAGCGTTCCCATTTACCCCGTGAGTAGCTGGCTGCAGCTATGTGCTGGTGTGTGTGTGTGTGTGTGTGTGTGAGTAAAGATGCCGAACGTTCCCGTTTACCCCCGTGAGTAGCTGGCTGCAGCTATGTGCTGGTGTGTGTGTGTGTGTGTGTGCGCGTGCGTGTGTGTGTGTGTATGAGTAAAGATGCCGAGCGTTCCCGTTTACCCCGTGAGTAGCTGGCTGCAGCTGTGTGCTGGTGTGTGTGTGTGTGTGTGCGCGTGCGTGTGTGTGTGTGTGAGGCGCTGCCAGGAGATGTGACTGCATAGCCCGATGTAAACAGATGCCCAGTGTGACACTGAGCAGTGACTGGGACGTGGCGCTGGAGGAGTAGTTTACCGGCCTCCACTCAGGTGTAAATCAGCTAGTCAGGCATAGGGAGTGCACACGTCTGTGTATGTGTGTGTGTTTTTATGTCTGTGTATGTGTGTGTGTTTTTATGTCTGTGTGTGTGTGTGTTTTTATGTCTGGTGTATTCTTTCTCTATTACAGTAACAGGACGTCTTGACTGCTCCTTGATGTAAGTACATTCAAATGAAATATGTGTTTATGCAATAGGAGTGAGTGGCGCATTTTGTGATTGGAGGGTGGATAGCGAAGGCAGCATTGCATGTAAGGGCTTTCACAGATAGCCTGGCTCTGCCATGCTACATTCACTGTGGTCTCTGTGGCCTGGACGTGCTCAGCTGGATTCCCGGGCTGAGGCAAGGGGTGTCTTAAAATGAGCATTGATCCAAATTTATACCGAAAGGAGATTGGATCAGCTCATGGCCCACACCGCAAAGTTGAGATCATGATCTTCAGGGTAAATACAGACAGTTTGGAGAAAAAAACTATTCCCTTCATGCTGCAAGACATGCTGAATGGTGGCCAGCCCAGATTATGTGCTGATCTAATTTTAACAGAAAACACGATCATCTCCAACATTACCAAAAACATAAAATAAATAAGATACTTATTTTTAATGGAAAAGGTCCTTTAAGGCCTTGAGATGGCTTACATGTACTCCCTTACCTTTGACCAATTCAACATTTACAGAGCTGCAATTAAAAGCAGAAGGTTTTTATGTCAATATGCTACACTGATGATCTGGAACGCCCCACCCTGTGAATGCCATAGATTGGTGCCTCTGTTTCTTTCTGTTCTGAAAGTCTGAGGTCAAAATACTCTGCCATGCCGTTGAAGGTTAATTTCAGTCTTGATACATACGAAGACCACAGAAGGGATCATACGCACACGTTAACAACACTGAAAATGTGATATTTATAAGAGTGGGGTCTTTAGGTACAATATCTCTCGCTGGTACTAGGGAGAACATTCAACACAAAGACTTCTGCTACCCTTTTCATGTCGTACTAACACATAATAACACACTCCTAAGCTCCATGAGGAGGCTGATGTGTAACTTAAACCCTTTTTGTAAATCGCTTTTAAGATAAATATTTTTCTTACTCTCACTCCCACTCTCAGCCAATTGGAGAGGGCTAATAGTTTACCCAGATGGACATTATTTAGTAATTACACATTCTGGCGTCCTCTATTAGGCCTATCCGATAACGCTGCAGGTTTGCAGTACAGTAAATTAGTCTACACTTTGAATACTCCCATGTCATAAATCTCTCATGTGTAAATCAGTTACAACAGAACAGCCCTAATGAACCCATGCTTTTATCCCCATGCACTTCACACTGTGTGAACAAACTCGATGTAAGGTGTGTGTGCCAGTATTGCCCTATTTCAATGCAGATTCATGAAAAAACCATGGTTGCACACTTCCCCTCCAAACACACACTCTCTCTCTCTCACACACACACACACACACACACACACACGCGCACATGCACACACGCACACACACCAAACCACGCACATACATGCACACACGCACTCTCTTGCAAACACAAGTTTATAAAGCTGAAGGGCAGTGTAACTCTTATGGGCCTCTTTTGGAAACCTCAGAAGATAAATATGTTGTGCTTAATTCTGCTCGGGCCCCTGGTTTTGCATGCTTCCGCTGCAGTGGTTTTGTAAAGGTCAATTAAAAATCTTTTAAAATTCCTTCCTGAAGTGTAGCATCGTGACAAAAAATAAAGAGGAGAGAAGTAAACACCCATATTAGGCGTATCTCAGATGCAAACAAATGTACGATTATTATGTTTCACTGAAGCGATTTAACGCTAGTTTATATGTCGCAGTTACAGTTGGGTAACACTGCAATGCCAATTAGCCACACCTTTTATATAGCCTAAACAGTGCCAATTAGCCACACCTTTCATATAGCCTAAACAGTGCCAATTAGCCACACCTTTCATATAGCCTAAACAGTGCCAATTAGCCACACCTTTCATATAGCCTAAACAGTGCCAATTAGCCACACCTTTCATATAGCCTAAACAGTGCCAACATGGTGCATTACAGCGCAATAACAGCACAATGAGCTTCTAAATGGTGTAGTTACATGGCATACAGCACGCTCCTGGCTATTTAATGCATTACTGGCTCAGCTGCACAACACACACACACCGCTCCATGAGTGCAGCACTATAAATGAGGATACTTGAAGTAGCGGTTTGCAGCGGTTTGTGAATATCCTGGCACCAATGGAAAACTTCCATTTGTGTCCACTGCCAATGCCTGTAAAATAACAGTGTGTATGTGCGTGCATATGTGTGTGTGTGTGTGTGTGTGTGTGTTGGAGTGTATACGTGCATGTGTGCATGTGTATTAAGCGCATTATCTGAGGCTAGGTATGTATGAGGTCACTTTTGAGTGCCAAACATGTACAACAATGCACAGAAACAGTTACCACTCCCTCAGAAATAGCGCCATTCCTCGGGGGAAGCTGCGGTTGGTTGTAATTTGCAGCCCTGCGTGCTCCGTTCCCCCTCCTCTCGTAAATAACGATTTCACCCCGGCAGACTTTTAATGTCACTGCGCTGCACGCTGACATGCCCGTCTGCCTCCACAGCCAAAAAAAATGGAGGGGAAGAAAATAGCGGGGACTGATGAATAAAATTATAGAGGGGATGGCCAAGTCCAAAGCTAGGGAGAAGAAAGAGCCCTTTTGTGTTTGGGTGGAAGGGGCTTCTCTCCTTCGCTGCAATCCAACTATTTACGCTAACGCGTGTGATCAACCCACCCTGCGGGTTCTGGATGCCCATGATGAAAACTGGAACACAGAAACAAGCGACAGAAAACCCTGAATCATGATGTGAAGTATCTGTGGTCGGAGAGTTTTCAAATGCTGATTACAGTGTGTCGAAAATGCTTAGCGATGTTTGGGCTCCGCTTGTGTAAAAAGCCCCTTGCTTAGCTGTAACAGCTTTGCATACCTCCAGGAAACCCTTACCAATGTGAGCAGGGGTCACTTGAGTGAGTCCATCCGTATTTTGCATTCCCCACCCTCCATTTTGGATATGGCCAGGGCGTATCACCCTCAGCGTTGAACTATGCGCAGAGAAGCGTTCGTCTGCATAACAAAATGGAGAAGCGTTCATCTTGGACCTCTGCTCTCTTTTGGACTGCAGAGCTTTTCCATATGGGGCTGAGTGTGCTGGACAGAGCGTACTGCAAGTAAGTGGGCTGGAAATGCCTGGACTGGCAGCTCTGTTCACCCGCCACACCAGTTACCAGTTCCAGTAAGAATGACCACATTGGGCCACTCGGAAAAGACTGCACATGCAGTAGATTTTGGAGTATGATTAGGACACTGTGTGTGCATGTTTCTCTGTGTGCAAGATTGTGCATGTCTGCTAGTGTGTGTGTGTGTGTGTGTGTGTGCGTGCATGCAACCAGAAAACTGCTTATCGCTTTTTTTTTTTTACTAAAGGAACTACATCCATTAAACGTACCACAAAAGGGCAACTGCGCCATTCTCTCCCCAAGCAGCCCCGCTCCAATATGGTTCCATTTTAAACACATATTAAAGTGCACTTGAGGCCCATGTGACGGGCGCAGACATGCCTCATAGGTCTGTGTTTATGCGGTGGGGGCGATATGGAGCTCCACAGCGATGGGCTTCAGACTTTATTTCTGCTCACTCACCAGCGCCGGGGTGAAAAATGTATTCTTTGTGCACTCGTCTGCATCAGTGTGCTGCTCCGGTGGACTTTCAGCCGTGTCAAGGCCCAAACGTTTGCTTTCCCCCCTTTTCTTGTGTCAGATAAAAATACGCTGGTGCACGCGGGCAAAAAACAACGGGGCAAGCGGCCTCTCTGACATGTCATGACCGTCTTTTTGTTGAGGAACCTCATCTGTGCGTCCTTCCTGTGGAGAGCATTGACAGCTGTGTGCAGGCATGAGGGAGGGAGAGAGAGAGAGAGAGAGAGGGGGAATGGAAGACTGAGGAGAGAGATAATGAGAGAGAGAGAAAGCTGTCAAATGCATCTCTGCATTCATTAATCTAAGCAGGAAATAGGCTGTCACAATCTAACCACAAATGCATTCCTCAGCACACTGGGCTGCCGCCTGACGAGGACAGGGGTGCAACTGGAGGAAGCCTTGTGGCCCTTTCAGACGTCAGCTTAACAGCATCATCTGTCCACATCTTTCACTAGACAACAACGCACAACTCACTCCTTCTGTGTCAATTAAAATCGGCCAAGAGCAGGCAAATGGGACCAGACTGGATGTCCGTCCAGTCTGTGTTGGCTTGTGTGTGTGTGTTTTGCCTCCATGGTCACACACACTCAAACGCACACGCACACGCACACGCACACACACACACACACACCCACAGACACACACACAGACACACACACACACACACGCACACGCACACACACACACTCACACACACACACACATCCACACACACGCACACACACAGACACACACACACACACACACACACACACACACACACACACACACACACACACACACACACACACACACACACATCCACACACATGCACACGCACACACACAGACACACACACACACACACAGCTCTGATTTGTCAGCAGTGGCTTATCTATTCTCCCTGACCTGCACTCACCAGGCACCTGGAAGAAATGATCTGCAAATACCTATACGCATGTAACACGTAAACAGATACTGCATTAATATCTTCATATTAATTACACAGTAAACCATGCTGATCCTGAAAATAGTTGGGAGACTACACAAAACCATCTAGCCTATTTAAAATATTTTGAAACGGTGTCCTTATATAGTATTGTTTTGAAGATATCCACCAGAATATACACACACACATTTGGAAGCTTAAAAGTGCTTCTGCTTGCCATAAGTAAGGGCCAGGTGTTCATGAAATCTCGTTTGAAAGCAATGATCCTTATTTTTATTTCATCACTGCCTGGACCACAGCTTTCTTTTCCATCTCGAGCACTCGTCCCCCCAACCTACCCGCGTTATAAATTAGTTCCTTCCACAAGACAGAAAAGAGACACAGTTGAGCCATTCAGACACATGAATAAAAGCCAGACGCAGAGTAGAGGAGGAGAGGAGGGGAGGAGAGGAGGAGGAGAAGAAGAGAGAAGAGGGGAACCAGAGGAGAGGAGGAGAGGAGAGGAGGAGAGGAGGAGAGGAAGAGAGAAGAGGGGGACAGGAGGAGAGGAGAAAATAGGGGGACAGGAGGAAAGGAGAGGAGGAGAGGAAGAGAGAAGAGTAGAGGAGGAGAGGAGGAAAAGAAGAGGGGAACAGGAGGAGATGAAGAGAGAAGAGGAGAGAGGAGAAGCTAAGTAGAGAAAGGAGAGCTACGAGAGCTGGGTGCCCTGATCTGCACCTCTTTCTCTCCCTCTCCCTCTCCCTCTCTCTCTCTCCCTCTCTTTGTCTCTCCCTCTCTCTCCCTCCCTGTCTTTCTCTCTCTCTCTCTCTCTCCCTCTCTTTCTCTCTCCCTCTCTCTCTCTCCCTGTCTTTCTCTCTCTCTCTCTCACCCCTTCTCCTCTCTCTCCCTCTCTCTCTCCCTGTCTTTCTCTCTCTCTCTCGCCCCTTCTCCTCTCTCTCTCTTTCTCTCTCTCTCCCTGTCTTTCTCTCTCTCTCTCGCCCCTTCTCCTCTCTCTCTCTCTCTCTTTCTCTCTCCCTCTCTTTCTCTCTCTCTCTCTTTCTCTCTCCCTCTCTCTCTCCCTCTCTCTCTCCGTCTTTCTCTCTCTCTCTCTCGCCCCTTCTCCTCTCTCTCTCTCTTTCTCTCTCCCTCTATTATTCTCTCTCTCTCTCCCTCTCTCCCTCCTCGCTCTCTTTCTCTCTCTGTCTCTCTCCCTCCTCTCTCTCCCCCTTTCTCTCCTCTCTCTCTTTCTCCCTCTTTCTTCTCTCATGCACTCTCTCCTTGTGGGGGCCATGGAAAGGCGGCCTGTGCTGGATGGCCGTGTGTGCACGTGGCAGAAGAGGGAGTGGGGCTACCTGCTGCTCCCAGCCACCTGTTCCTCCCCCCGGCAGGGATGGGGGGTTGGGGGGGCAGAGAAGAACAGCGTCCCCTCTATCCCCCCACTCTCTCCTCAAGAGAGCGCTGGAGACAAGCCTTGCTTGGCGGACGCCCAGTGAGCCGCTCTCTGGTCTGGAGAGGGAGACGTACAGAGAGAGAAGGTTAGACACACACAGAGTGATGGATGGAGTGAGTTAGAGAGAGTGAAGGGAAGAGAGATGGAGACAGACAGAGTAAGAAAGAAAAACAAACAGAGAGGGGAAAGATAGAGGAAGAAATAGGCGGGAAAGAAACAGAGTGGTAGAGAGAGAGAGCGAGAAAGACAGAGAAAGGGAGAGAGACAGAGAGAGTGCGAATGAGAGATGGAATGATAGAGAGGGAGAGAAAGAGAGAGAGAGAGAGAAGGCCGGCAGGGGAGAACAGCCATACATATGCTCTTCTCAGCTGCATGGAAACGCAAGGGAGACGTTAATAGCACACACACACACAGACACTCACACACACACACACACACACACAGAGCTGTATCTGCAGACAGATCCGGCCCAGACGGTGGCGGGTCGGGTCGCGTTGGAAGGCTGCGTGCAGCAGGGAGATGTGTCTCTCCTGGGACTCCTGCTGGCAGACACTCACTGTCCCCTCTCATTCCTCTCTCAGTCCCCCTACCCCCTCTCAGTCCCCCTGCTCAGGGAGGAAGAGGAGAGGAGAGGAGGAGGAGGAGGAGAGGAAGAGGAGGAGAGAAGAGGAGGAGGAGGAGAGGAAGAGGAGACAAGCACCGTCCCCTCTCGTTTCTGCCTCTGTCCCCATCCACTCAGGGAGGAAGAGGAGGAGGAGGAGAGGAAGAGAGGAGGCGATTATCCATCCTGTGGCGAGTGTCTTTCTGGCTCCTCAGACATCTCAGACCCTGTCTGACCTTGCTTGTGTGTGTGTGTGTGTGTGTGTGTGTGTGTGTGTGCAGGTGTGTGTGTGTGTGTATGCGTGTATGTGTGTGTGTGTGTGTGTGCGCACGAGTGTGTGTGTGTGTGTGTGTGTGTGTGTGTATGTGTGTGTGACTGTGTATGTGTGTATGTCCAGCTGTCCTCTGTATGCCAGATGACTCTCCATTAGTGGCCTCTCCAGCAAGCTAACCCAGTCCAGTCCAGTCTAGTCCCAGTCCGAGCAACTCATGACTGCAGGCCCCTCAGGGTCCAGACTGTTCAAATCAAGTTCAATGGCAGCAAACGGCTCTGATAGCTGTCCAGCACTTTAATGATGACATGATGTTGTACTGAAGGCCTAAAGCTCCTCTGCTAAGATGGCCTGCATATATTTTTTGTTTCGTTTTGTTTGTTAGCCTTTTGCAGTTGTCCACATGTGCGGAGGTGAGGGAGAGTGTTAGTGTATGTTGTGACGGAGGTGAGGAAGAGTGTGGAGGTGAGGAAGAGTGTTAGTGTATGTTGTGACGGAGGTGAGGAAGAGTGTGGAGGTGAGGAAGAGTGCGGAGTTGAGGAAGAGTGTTAGTGTATGTTGTGACGGAGGTGAGAAAGAGTGTTAGTGTATGTTGTGATGGAGGTGAGGAAGAGTGTGGAGGTGAGGAAGAGTGCGGAGTTGAGGAAGAGTTTTAGTGTATGTTGTGACGGAGGTGAGAAAGAGTGTTAGTGTATGTTGTGACGGAGGTGAGGAAGAGTGTGGAGGTGAGGAAGAGTGTTAGTGTATGTTGTGACGGAGGTGAGGAAGAGTGTTAGTGTATATTGTGACGGAGGTGAGGAAGAGTGTTAGTGTATGTTGTGACGGAGGTGAGGAAGAGTGTGGAGGTGAGGAAGAGTGTTAGTGTATGTTTATTTCCCCGAGGCCTCAGGATCAGGCTATTCGCCTGCAGCGTCCTTACAGAGGTCAAGTTTTACCTCTCGTGTGTTTTACCGTGTCTCGTGTGTACGAGCAAACAGCTCTTCCTGGAGCAGAAGCCTTAAACATCTTAGATCAACATGGCCGGAGTCCGTTGCATGCAAACAAAAAGGGAACAGTGGGAAACATGACCTCAGCTTGACCCAAACCTTACGGACACTGATAATGGGCAACAGCAGTGCATCAGTGTAGGGTGCTTCATTACCTCCACCAACGGAGGTTATGTAATCATCAGCGTTTGCTTGTTTGTTAGTAAGTTTGTTTGTTAGTTATGTAGTCTCTTTGTGATTGTACCTACAGTTAGCAACATAACTCAAAAAGTTATGGATGGATTTTGATGAAATTGTCAGGGTAGGTCAAAAACTTGAAAGTGGGGTAGGGCTAACTTGAAGGTGATTAGATTTTGGTGGTGATCTGAGCTGCCCTGGCAGAGGTCTGCAATCTCTGATTTTCTAGTTCTATTTAAACCCATTTCATGTATTTCTATAGCATCAGTAA
>CM050212.1:2832500-2915000 GCA_027475355.1 Coilia nasus
GTCTGTGGTAAAACTATAACTAATATCTGGCATGCATTAAGTCTGTGGTAAAACTATAACTAATATCTGGCATGCACTTGTCCTGCGTTATAAACCTATTGCAAATATCTGGCATGCACTCAGGCTGTGTGATAAAACTTATTACAGATATCTGGCATGCAGTCAGCCTTTGTGATGAACCTTTTGCTAATATCTGGCATGCAGTCAGCCTTTGTGATGAACCTTTTGCTAATATCTGGCATGCACCCAGGCTGTGTGATAAACTATTACAAATATCAGGCATGCAGTCAGCCTTTGTGATAAACCTTTTGCAAAGTCCTCCAAATCTGCTCTTTTTCATGAGGCTAATTGCAGCCATCAGAACAGTGACGGCCCTGGCAGTGTGGCCCCTGCTCATTCGGAGCCAATGAGCTGTGATGCTGACACAAGGCAGAGAGGGTCCCCGTCTGTCACATAATTATTATTGCAGCCAGTCCTCACAACGGTACTAACTACAGTAATTAACCCCCCAATCACACAAGCTACAGGGTTAACTGGCCATTACTCAAACTAACGCTCAGCAAGCTGAACACGTGGCAAACACACTCGCACATATGTACACACACACACACACACACACTCACCAAGTATAAACACTCACACATAGGCCTGCATACACACATACACACAGACATATTCTGGCTTGCGTTACACTGTTTCCACTCACTTCTATGCAGGCACACACACACACACACACACGTACACACACACACACACACACACACATGCACACACACACACACACATGCACACACACACACACACACGCACGCACACACACACACTCACCCTGCCAGCTGTATCCCTTTGAAAGCATATTCTTATGAACAACCTGCTCCTTCTCAAATTAATACCTAGCAGCTATCAACACTTAAAATTGCTGTGCTATATTTTCTCCTGCACCTAATCTCTCACTGTCTCTCTCCCTCCTGCTTCATAAAGACCAGTTTAACCCTGTGAAGCACCAATAACTCTTCAGCACTGGCGCCCTCTGGTGGTGGCACAGAGCACTGACAGCGGAATGATTGTATTCTTCTGGTGTTGTGTCCTTGGTTGGGCGACCTGCTGTGCATCACTATGCCTCTCTGTCCCTCTGTCCCTCTGTCCCCGTCCCAGCGTTGTCTCTACTGCCACTCTCTGATGGCAGATCAATGGGGAGCTTGACTACTTTGGCATCCTTCTGGAATTTTCCATGACAAAGGGATACAGATACCATTACCCTGCAGTAGGGTCCCTGCTCTCTCTCTCTCTCTCTCTCTCTCTCTCTCTCTCTTTCTCTCTCTCTGCCCCCCCATCTTTCTTCCTCTTTCCCTCTAACTCTCAGTGATGGTGTTCTGTAGTTTTGGCGTTTTGCGTTTGCTTTTCTAACATTAATCAGATAATGTTCTGTTTTGCCTTCTAATGAGGCATATGGCACATGCACCGTCTACAGCATTAGGCCCAATGGCACGGGGAAAACTGACAGCTTTGTAAAACAGAATGTGGCTCTTTCAAACAGGGCCGAAATACAACACAGGCAAGATTTCTTAAACCACACGTATTCTACGTTTACATATGACTAACAGTACCCTTCAGTGTGTGGGGGATATGCTCTGATCCATTGTGCAAGAGATGAGGTTAGATGCATTGTAATGCAAGTAAATTCAAGTAATGTGCATTAACAGCCTACAGGACATTAGAATACAATAAAGCTAATAAATGTACTGAGTATTTGAGAGGCACCCACATCCACACGCCCCACATGGGACCATGTGAGAAGACAATAGCTTGAAATTGAACAGATAAAATGGTAGGCACATGTGAATCTACACAGGTCTACAAGGAGCACAGGCACATGTGAATCTACACAGGTCTACAAGGAGCATAGGCACATGTGAATCTACACAGGTCTACAAGGAGCATAGGCACATGTGAATCTACACAGGTCTACAAGGAGCATAGGCACATGTGAATCTACACAGGTCTACAAGGAGCATAGGCACATGTGAATCTACACAGGTCTAGGAGCACGCTTGAAACTGTGGGCCAAATATCAGTTGTGTTGTGCATGTATCTTCATGGATCATTATATCAATCTGTTCATATGAAGTAATAGTTATTATTAAAACATATTTGTTTTCAGTGGATCTTGCTACAGACATGGACAGGCACCTGAAATGACTGCTAAGATGCTCAAATGGGAGGAGGGTGCGCGCAGTAAGTCAGACTACTACTGTTAGAAGCCAAAGTCTGCATTCCACTGCACAAACACACATCCAAACACACACACCCAGACACACAGACACACACACCCAGACAGACAGACAGACACACGCACATACACACAAACAGACATAGTGTTTCTGCAGGTGGTTGTAAAGGAAGTTTCTTGGCTTGGTGTTGCTGCTAGCCATGCCAGAGTGTGTGTGCGTAGACTATGTGTGTGTGCGTAGAGTGTGTGTGTGCGTAAAGCGTGAGGGCGTGAGTGCTGGAAGGTCTGATGGTAAAGTGCAGACGTCCTGCTCGAGGGGAGAGGTGCCCAGGAGTGCTCTTCTGAGAGTGATCCGCACGCACAACAAGCCAGACTACTTAAGTGCAACTCTAGTCTGTCCCTAGAAACTAACACAAAAGAGGCCTCTTATACACACACATTCTTACACGCACACACACACACACACATCTTCCAGACTCACACAGACAAACACACACACACACACACAAACAAAACACCCACTCCCTTTACTGACACATACAGACACCCATACTCTACACATACACACACACGCCAACCCTGTGTGCTTCAAAAACACACACACTCAAACACACCAAACACACACACACACACACACACACACAACACCATACACACTCACCAAACACACACACACACACACGCGCGCACACATACACACCATACACACTCACCAAACACACACACACACACACACACACACACACACACACACACACACACACACGCACACACACACACACACACACACACCATACACACTCACCAAACACACACACGCACACACACACACACACGCACACACACACGCACACACACACACACACGCACACACACACGCACACACACACACACACGCACACACACACACACACGCACACACACACACACACACCATACACACTCACCAAACACACACACGCACACACACACACACACACGCACACACCAAATACACAACTGCCGCCTGAGCAGTAAATATTCTCCTGCTGTGCAGAACCTTTTGCTCTCTCTCTCTCTCTGTCTGTCTCTCTCTCTCTCTCTCTGTCTCTGTCTCTCTCCCTCTCTCTCTCCCTCTCGCTCTCTCTCTCTATTTCTCTCTCTCTCGCGCGCTCTCTGTCTCTGTCTCTGTCTCTGTCTCTCTCTCCCTAAAAAGGCCTGAGGATGGCCCGAAACAGGCCGCGTTTGCACACCAGCGCGCTCCAGATTCCCAGCTGGATGTTCTCCAGCCAAGCCAGCATTCCGAGCCTTCTCTAAACAACTCCACAGTAAATATGTTTTCCAGCTAACCATGTATGGCCTCTGTTTGTTGGTTGGGGAATTAGAAGAATACATAACACACAGCCAGCTTTGATATCTATCGCATATCCCAATTATATTTAGCTGACAGCTGGCTGGTGCACTGCAGCAGGTCTGCAATGTGCTAACACTGAGCTCCTCTAAAAGGTTTGAAGAGTGTAACGATGCTGAAATGACTGAGATTATGTGCTAAGGCTCTTGTTGCTCCCATTTACCAGCGCCAGAAAGGGCCTGCTAAATTTCGTCACTTCTGGAGAATCGTTAGAGCGAGTGAGAAAAGCTGAAGTTGACATCACTAATTTCCCAGCGGAGGGATCCAATAAAGAACAAACACAGCGACTAAATTAGGGCGCGGAATGTCACAGCACAACAGCCCTCAGATGCTGCCGTTCTAATTGTCTGCCTCTTCGCATGCAATTTGGCACCATTTCTTTGTGGGGACTTTTTTACTGTGTGTATCGCACAGCACACATCTTTCATCCGAAAAAAAACCCAAATGGCCGCCTCCCTCCCCTCCCCTCCCCTCCCCTCCCCTCCCTTCCCACTCCCACTCCCACTCCTCCCCGCCTGCCCGCCCCTACAGCACCCAAAATGTAGCATCTACCAAAGGACTCAATTTGCTTCATGGCCTTGGCCACTGCATGTGTGCCAGCGGTCTCGTGTTGGACTGAGTGGGCTGGAGCAGTGGCCCAGAAGCCTCGGCACCCCGGCAGCATCTATTATTCTTTTGTAATAATACATTAAGCAGAAAACAGCACTGCATGATACCCAATTCTCTTTATAGCATCGGCCAGAAAGCCACAAATAGGTTTATCGAAATAATGAGTGTGTAAATTGGGCAGACACACACACACTCGCACACACACACACTCAAACACAGACTCTCTCTCTCTGACACCCACATACAGACCCATTCACTCACAAAGCAAGAAAAACAGAAATCACAAGATATTTCTCTTTCTTTTGAAAACAACAAAGAGATTGGTGATTTTTTAAAGCACTCAGCTTTATGCTTTGCCACAGTTGGGTTGTTCTTCCTCAGAAATGCTCTTGAAAAGAAAAGCAAAGAAATGTGGGGGGGTGCGGCAGTCTTTCATTAGCTGCCCTCATCTGGAGCGAGCAGAACTAATGAGCCTGAGAAAGTCACATAAGGTCTCTCATCGGTGACGAGTATCAGTCAGTGCCCCAAAAGGCAGAAAACATGAAAGAACCAGCGAGCCAGTCAAGAGGACGCCTTTCTCTGTAATCTTGCTCAAACAAGTGAGCGCTAACTCGTTTACTCGAAAAATCAATCCCCCTCTTAAAGAAAACAAAACATAACAAAGCAAATTGCAACAACCAAGAAAAAGAAACGACACAGCCATGAATGATTCACTTGCTGCAATGACCTTAAACTTGCTGTCATTTTGGACACAAAAAGCTTCGTTTAATTTCCCCCGCTCCGAATGTGGTCACAGGAAATCAGCGACGGAGCTCCGGTGGGATCTGGCGGCAGGCGAGCCAGGCTGAGTGGAGCTGGGCTGAGCGCTGTCCTCCGTCAGAGGAAAAGTTGTCCCTGCCTCCGGGCTCCCCCTCGCAACAAAGTTAAGAGAAGTTTTAACAGCGTGCCTGCTCCACTGTCCTTCCTTGCTTGCCCAGACTATAACAGCACCAAATGAGCAGATAGATGAGCCCCAGCCCCATGCAGAGATCAATACTGCCGGATAAAACGCAGGATTTCATCATGGCGCTCGCAAATTGTTTCAAGCCAGACGCCACAGAGGGCCGATCGATCGCTCACCCGCTCACATCTCAGGCGATCAGAGGCAAAATGGAGGCTTCAGACATGTAAACAGTTGATTTCTCTTTCATGGGAGAAAAATGATCGTTTGAGCAGCGGCTGAAACCGTAGGAACTGAAAAAGCCTCTGGCCTTGACACTACAGTTTTTCCACATGTGTGTGAGAGAGAGAGCGAGAGAGAAAACACTCTGATGCAATCTAATTTAATGTACAGGAGGAATGCTAAATACATGTGAATGAGGACGCAACACTGCAGCGTTTTAAAGTTAAACGCTTTACAAGTCAGGAATTACGGTCAGACTTAATTGGCTCCACATTGTTGTTGACTGTCTTTCAAATAAAAAAAGAACTGAATGTGATGAATAAAACAGAAGAAATATTGTTTTTACTGCTGCAGTTCTCTTTTCATTCATGCTGTGTCTCTACCTGTGCATTTTCCCCATTCAGATACATCTGAAGACACTGGACTTAAAACAACACGAAGTAGTTTTCATCCTGGGTTGCCCTACATGTTAGAAGTGAAATTGTCTCTCATTGGAACTACAGAGAGACGGCCCGCTCCTCCAAACTTCCCCACAGAGGGCAGCAAAGTGTATTCAAAAGTGTCTTTTACCCAGTTACAAGTTGATGAACCACTGAAACGATTTTGGAAACATTATTTTAAGGTTGAAGAAACTACTTAGTGTTGCTTTAGGGACTGTTGAAATAGGCTTTAGAGACCTCTGAAGACACTGGACATAAGAACTGTTGAACCAGGCTGTAAAAGCCCATATCTACTAGCTACAAAGACGAGGGAGTCAAGGGTCTCTCTCGTGCTCCCTGATACAGATGAGGATGGTGAGTTCTCCTTGGCCTACAGATCTGACGTGCTTCTCAATTATTCCACATAACCAACACCACAAGTAGAACAAGAAAAAGACAAAAGCCCGCCAGAAAGGTGCCCAAACGTGGCCTACGTGAGTCTACATTCGTTTTTCTTCCGCGCTCATCCTAGGTATTAGAATTCCTCCGGACTCACAGGAATGGCTTCAGATGCAGACAGGTGAGACTTTTCAATAATATCAGGATTTGTATTGACTGCCCCGGGGGGTAAAACACAGAGAAATAAACACAGTTTTCTACAGATACTGTTCTGTCTGTTAGAGGAGCTAAGAGCTCCGTCTCCAAACACTGGACTCTTAGGATCATTACACACCAGCCCAGCTCTCCGCTCCGCCGTGCCCTCTACCCAGCCTAAGGCCTCACTTTGAGGCAGGAGCACCAGTGAGACTCTTCAGGGCTAAAGGTTCAGTGGATCTCTGCTGGCTGGGCATGAAGGGCTGGGTCTACATCTCAGTAAAAGAGGCATTTTGGGCCATCACAGACCGAAGCAACAGGGCAGGCTTCTGGCTCTCTGGCAGGCCTCTGAGAATCAGAGATACTAGTTGCAGAAGGGAGACGGTTATACAGTAGTTTGTCAGGGAGGAAATAAAAAGACCAGACAGGGAAATGACTACATGAGACCCTTCGAAAGAAAAACATACCTTCTTCTCCTCTCCTAGTGATACACCCTCTGAGCCCTCTCCCTAATGATGGAGGGCAACGTACATCACAGTGGTAATATTCCAGAAGGTAAACAACGTACATCACAGTGGTATTATTCCAGAAGGTAAACAACGTCTAATACAAACAAACAACAATATCAGCACAAGATAAAGCACACCATCGATCTACAGAGTCTGTTTACTCAGTTACAAATACTGTGAAAAAGTGTGAAATGAAGCAAATGATAGATTCATAAACTGAAATATTATAATAGTCTTTGTTATGTAGTCTAAGAGCTATCTCATATAAAGCTCAACCTGAGAGATGTGAACTTATACGTACATTGAAGAAACTTGCACTAAAGACGTAAGTTTAATATTTAATGACGGAAAAAAATAATTGCAAGATGGGGCTACTGTTCCTCTCTTCAAAGAGGCAGAGTTCAATAGCTGCAATAGGTAATATTCTCAAGCGTAATGGATTAAAACAGCCATAGGTGCTAAATATTTCAGACAGACATCTTGCCCACTTCAGCACCGGACTTTTGAAGTTGGTTTTGTAGCAGTTAACGGTTGCGGCTCTTTTGATCAGTTTTCAAGTGCCCCCTTGTGGCCTTCCTGTCCACTGCTGGCGATACTGCTGAACCCGCTCCCCCAGGCAAATACATAAAGGGGCATCTGTTTGTAGATTTTAAGCATGCCCAAGAAAGTGACGTCTAAGTAGCAAGCTGATCTCAAGGGACCTTAAATTTGCAACATTTTGCCTTAAATATGTTTGTTAAGATAAAAATCTGCACAGTGAGCAGTGTTGTTGTTGTAGTTATTTTTTAATGGAAGCAAACAAAGGGGGCTGAATAACTCCCAGACTACTATACTGTAGGGCTATTCTCGTGGGATGATAGATTTTAATGTACACATAAACACAAACAACAATAGCAATTTGCACAGAGCAACCTCAGCATCCTACAGTGTCCACCTCAAAAGGTCATGTTTTTAAGAATATTTTTTTATTGTTAAAAAGATTTCTGTAGTAAAAGCTTCCTTTAAGAGAGGACCATGTGTTCTTTTTTCAGACAAGCAATGGTTGTGGCTAGGTCAATGGTACCTAGATGATACTGGTACTTCAGTTTTAGCAGTCATAGTTATCGCTTGTTGTAATTAGGGACAAACACCATGCAATCATGCAAATGAGGTATACATGCACACCGACAGATGCAAAGCATTCTGTTAAAAAGCTGCTTGGTGAACACAGGAGGTGTTTGACAAGGTCCAGCATTCAGCCGAGGCCATGTTCGTCTATCAGCATGCAAGGCTCTCAAAGACAGCAGCCTCCTCTCCCTCTCCCTCTCCCTCTGCCTCTCCCTCTGCCTCTCCCTCTGCCTCTCCCTCTGCCTCTCCCTCTGCCTCTCCCTCTCCCTCTGCCTCTCCCTCTCCCTCTGCCTCTGCCTCTCCCTTTGCCTCTCCCTCTGCCTCTGCCTCTGCCTCTGCCTCTCCCTCTGCCTCTCCCTCTGCCTCTGCCTCTCCCTCTGCCTCTCCCTTTGCCTCTGCCTCTCCCTCTGCCTCTCCCTTTGCCTCTGCCTCTCCCTCTCCCTCTGCCTCTTCCTCTGCCTCTTCCTCTCCCTCTGCCTCTCCCTTTGCCTCTGCCTCTCCCTCTGCCTCTTCCTCTCCCTCTGCCTCTCCCTTTGCCTCTCCCTCTGCCTCTCCCTTTGCCTCTGCCTCTGCCTCTTCCTCTCCCTCTGCCTCTTCCTCTCCCTCTGCCTCTCCCTCTGCCTCTTCCTCTCCCTCTGCCTCTGCCTCTCCCTCTCCCTCTCCCTCTCCCTCTGCCTCTCCCTTTGCCTCTCCCTCTGCCTCTCCCTTTGCCTCTGCCTCTGCCTCTTCCTCTCCCTCTGCCTCTCCCTCTGCCTCTTCCTCTCCCTCTGCCTCTCCCTCTGCCTCTGCCTCTGCCTCTGCCTCTGCCTCTGCCTCTCCCTCTCCCTCTCCCTCTCCCTCTGCCTCTCCCTCTGCCCCAGGGCACCCAGCAGGGCTTCGGCCGTTAAACTTTCATTTAGGAGGCATATGGCTGCATGCATCTGAAGGAGCAGCTCAATCATTTATTAGCGCCGTGCACTGATGAGCTGTCAGCAGCCAATCATCTCCCTCCACTGGCCCTCCCTTCATTGCTTAGGCCGCTTCTGAAGTGTCAAAAAAAGGCAACATGTGTTCGCCCCTCGGCGTGGGATTCGCTGAAGCCTCCGAGTGACGGGGTGATCAGAGTGAGACGAGGTCGGGCGCTGGACTGCATTTTTTTCTTTGAAAGGCACTTCGGTACCCCCTGGAGGCCAGGTGGAATAAGTGCGATGAAAATAAAAAAGCGTAGCGTGGCCTTGAATTAAGGTGGTACGGCCGGAGAAGTGGAGCAGGCTGTGAGCGAACGGAGCTGCACAGAGGGAGTAAGCGTGCCGAGGAGAACACAGCGAGCGAGTGAATGAGGGGTGAAATAAACGAGTGTGAGCGTGCCCCAAGTGCAGCACCCTGAGGAGGGCAAAAAGAGAGCGAGAGAAAGTAGAGATGGAGCGCGTGATGGAGAGAGAATAAACCCTCCGCAGGTCAGGACGGTGAACTCTGTAATCTTTTGTGTTCTTTCGCGTGCCCCCCTGATTTAAACGGCAGCTCTGCCTTCTCCTTTTGTTAACAGGCTGCCGCATAATGATGTGCTTTTCTGTGATGTTGCAGCGCCATGGCTCCAGGCTGCAGCTTAGTCGGCAGCACGCAGGATCAAGAAACATATAAAGGGGGTTGTGGGGGTTGGGTTTGGAGGGGGGTGGGGGATGGGTGAGACATTGAAAAATGGAGAGAAGTGGCTTACTCTACCCCAAGGTAAGAAATTGCAGATGATAACTAGCAGCACGGGGTACAAACAGCATAATAAATTGTCAGAGGTTTTCTCTTCTTCTCTCAACCCTCCTCCCCTCCTCCCAGTTTTACGCCAGTTATATATAAAAGAAGAAAAGACATAAAAATCTAACTTGGGGCATGCACGTTTGGCAGGCAGGCCATTAAAAAAATTACTCTGTGCTCGGAAAACAGAAGCCCAGTGTCACCTCACATCCTGCCAGAAAGACAACACTGTCTTCCCTTCCCTTCGCTCTGCAACCACACACTGTACCCTCTTCAGTGCGCCACACATTGTTTGATATGGGCAAAAATGCGATTATGTTTCATTTCATCTGCAATTTTGGGGGAACATTTCTTTAAGACGGTCATATACCATGCAACATCCTTGCATGCTTGATTAAATGTTTTTTTCTCCAGTGTTGCTTTTATCCAGTGTTAAAACATTCATGACTAACCATTTTTTTGCTGTTTCAATAGAAAATGTTTTGAGTTTGTTTTTAATTATTAAATGAAGCAAATTCATTAAAAACACATTAACGCTTTACCACATACAGTGTTAAGAGTCCATTTCACACATTTGATTAATTTAATATTAGACTAGATTAATTTAATATATTAATTAATGGAATTAATATTTCTAACTAAATCATTTTACATGCATTTGCTCTAAGTGTTAAATGCAAATGAAGAGCATCACACTATTCATCTCTAACTAAAATGATTTCTCAGTTTTATTCAGTAATATTTGCCACATCTGAGAAACATGTGATATTCAATTACAAGGCATGGACTGGTTGGCTAACCTTTAGGAATCATGTAATATCCAATAAAAAGGCATGGGCTGGTTGGCTAACCTTTAGGAATATTAAGACATGCTAGCACATTCTCCAGCCTTACACTGATACCATGTGACTGCTATAAAATCACCACTAAAACAATAATCAAAAACAGTGATGGCAATTACATAGCAAAGTCTGTTACTGTGTGACTTACTGTAGAGCATAAGCAGTGTGTGCTAGGAAAGTCTAGTTTGTGTGTGTGTGTGTTGCACATTTGAGTAATATGCTCTCTGTATATTGTTTTGGATGTGAGCAAGGTGATTTCAAACCAAGAAACAGAGCTCCATTCCATCCCATTACCTATCAACTCCCTACACGCCATACACCCCTGCAAATATGAACCAACCAGACGTAAAATATTGAGAAGCAAAAACGGTAATTGCATGGATTGAGATACCCAACTAATTCCAGTATCTACAGTCATCCATATGCTAAACGGGTGTCATTTTGTGATATATATTTAAATGAGGCCTTTTACAGATGAGAAATTTGGACAGGGATTCCTGGATCCATTCTGACCTGCACAAGTAGGGGTGGGGGGGGATAAATCTGTAATTTTCTTGGTATTACTGATGTAATTGCTCATGGCAGACGCTGTGATGGGGATTGTTTAAAGGTAATTGAGACACTGTCAGCAATATGACTACTGAGGAGAGATGGAGGGAGAGAGGGATAGAGAGAGAGAGAGAAAGAGAGAGAGAGAAAGAGAGAGAATGAAATACTTTCTAGAGTAGTGATAAAATGATCCTGATTTGAGCTGCAACCTTGCCACTGTGCCTTAATGACGAGGGTCGACTCTGACTGCTGTGAAGGCAGGATTTACTTTTGGAATCCCAACTAATGAGGTTTAACGATCGGGTAAATATGACTATATCAAGGATGAATGTTTAAACATGAAAAATTCAAATGAGAAGTGCGAAATCCAAGAAAACATGACTAATTAATCTCGCCTGTGATGTTCTTGCACCACCTGAAGACATTGTCAAAGGCTCACTGAGAGGTTTTATTGTATTTTCAATTTCAGTCTTTTCTCCCTCCTTCCTTATTCCTTTCATCCTTTCGTGAGTGACAGATGTCTAAATTTAACAGCACTGAATGTCCACAGGCACTGTATGTACTTATGGGCTACACTAAACCTATTTCCATGGCGGACGGCAGACTTCTGCAGAATACCACTAATTAAAATGAATGACTTTTGTTGTCTTACAAACTGGGTCATCTGTGTAACGCTAGCTTGTACATAGGCTGTGATCTGACACAAGAGGTTTTCTGAAAAGTATCCAATAGCTTAAATGTGGAAACACTCAATGCACTGTTTACTTATACATAACAACTATGGGATTGGGGGCATCTGCTTCACAAATAAATAATGTAATGCCATCAATAATTCACTGACAGTGTGTTATCATTATACAACTTAAATGAGGGTTAAAGCAGACTGGGATGCCTGTGAGAGAGGCTCCTATCACTGCTGAAGTGCTGATTTTTACCACTACACATTTTACTATATGGAATACTATATTTATGGGGTTTGAGAACTCACTGGACCAAAATAAAAGTCTTTCTACCCAAATGACAACAGCAACTCTATACTACTGTATGTGTGTGTGTTTTTAAGCTGTTTGCTCCATTGTGCATTGCAATTTGTATGCAGCCCTTTTGGCATTTGCACACCTAGTGCGTGGGTAGTGTTAGTTGGTAGGACATCTGTGTTATGTCTAGGAACGGCCAACTTTGTTGGTCTGTTACACCATAAGCGGTCTGCTGAATTACTCCCCCCGTGGTCTGATGTAATGCCTTGCTAGGGCAGCCCAGCCACCAGCGCAGCCTGACTCCCATCACTGGGCCCTGCCACTTTTGACAGCCATTTTCTGACACCCAGCTCTTGATATAATTGGCGTTAAAAAGTTCCACCGTCCCATTGATAGGGAGGCTGCACGGGGCCACTCGTGACGGCCACTTAGGGAGCTGCATTTGAATTGGCCCTGGCTCTTATTACACACAGCAACAACCCCCTGAAGCCCCCCACTCCCAGCCCTCTCGGACGGACCTTTCAAGCACCCGGTGTCAACAGAGAGCATCATCATCTCGTTGAGCCCCCCCCAATTAACAACAGCCGTCCGTCCGTGTGACGCAAGGCCTGGCCAGCCATATTGCATCAGGGCGATTGCCTCACACTGACCGCACAGGGCAAAAAAAGGTAGAAAAAATACTGATATGTCCACATTAGTGGCTAATGGGCAGCGCCAGGCAGGGCCAGTCACCGAGACCCAAAATGGCCGAATTTGGACACTGACGTTTGACTTGACAGAAAAAAAATGCCTGCCAAGGACAAGCTTTGTCAAGTTCAGGGACTTTGGGACTTGTCTTGTGCACTGTGACAGTAGGCTACTGTACGCCAACACCTGACTGATTGACTTGATGGACGAGATGGAGGTCTTGCAATAGCATTGCGAGAGAATCATGTATGTGTGTATGGAAACACTGGCTTCATGTAGTAACTTTTCCACTACTTTCTTAACAGCCAAAATACTTTTGGATTTTGGCTTTTCTGACATTTGCCCAGAGAAGTTAAATCAGTTAAGCTCACCATTTCCGCCCCTCTTCAGGATATGCTTTGCTAACAGTTGCTAATAAAATGCCACCCTGTTGGTAAATCTTAGGTAGGTTATAAACATTATAACATGTAACTGCACTATTTTTGAGATCTCAGGCTGCCTTAAACATTTTAACAGTTTCTGCAACACTGCGGTCGCTGAGGTTCACTGACTGGCCTTGGTGGACGACTTAAACCTTGGAAACAGGCTGGCAATGTAATTGAAAGACCTATATTAGGCTACAATCAGGAAATGTCATTAAAATGCCTGAGACAGATGTTGGGTTGCAGTCATTCAGTGAGATCTTATGCTTGACAGCAACATTAAAGACACAGTCAATAGCTGCTTTCTTTTGCCATATAAAATATTCTAATACAGTAGTATAAATCTGAAATTGGGGTGTTTTTGTGTTGTCCTATATTATGTGATTCCTATGAGTATACATCAGAGGGGTACTCCAATATGCGGCCTGATTCATTTACTCTTGCAGTAATCGTGTAGTAATCATGGTAATCATCTTGTAGTAATACTAGGCGAATCAAACTACAGTATATGAATGAATAATGAATACTTTTCAAAACCTCCTAAATATTCCCTGTAAGGTTCGGGTCAGGATTGTGGTGGCTAATCTTCCTTCCTGAAACACTAGTTTACAGTTTTAGCCCAAGCAGAGGTTGAATTTTGTTGTGTGCACGATGTGCTGTGTAATCACAATGACGAAAATGGAACTTTCAATAGGGTCTGTCCAATCCAGCAATAGAGATCAATGGGTAAACCTATAGCCTGACAGAGTCCTGACAGCACATCAGAATATGCTTTTTCCTTTTATGATGCTGATATGCTTTTAGCGCACTTACAGTAGTAGCGATCTTCTCCCAATCCGTTGTGCTGCAGAGATGCCTGTTCAAATTTGGGCTGAACCATGCGCTACACACAATGCAGGGTTACATGGCGCAGTTACCTGGATGAAAGTAAGGTTTAGGGAGGTGAGTGTAACGGTAGCCAGCTATGCAGAAAGTACATCTGTAAACCTTCCTACCAACACCTCACCTACGGAGATGTCTTGGCTAATGGCCCTAGATGTAGCTCACCTGGTAGCCCATCCTTCCCCCAATATGCGATGCTGCAGAGCTGCGGATGCAAGTCCTGGCAGCAGCAGTGATGGACCATACGGTAAACACAATGCAGGTTACACAGGCATACGGCGAACAAGCTCACCACAGGTTCTACAGGCTAAGAGAGTCATTTTATTAAAGGCCAGGCTGTATAGTCCCTTTTTTGACAAGAATCCTCTTCTGGCAGGCCAAAGCAGTGGCCACCCTAGTGGTCAGTCATATGAACTGCTGTATTTATTTGTCACAGACTATGGAATGTAAGCACCTCTATCCTGTATAAACTACTAAACTGGAACATCAGCTAGAGGCATGTATGCAATCAATGCAGGTTGAATTAAAATTAATTTGGGGATCCAAATGTTTACTCTTCCACTACAGTTTGAACTAGTAGCTTAGCTGTGAACTAGTAGTGTATAGCTTGAACTAGTAGTGAATTATAGCTTAGGTGTGAGTTACAGTACATAGTTTGTTGACTACATAGTGCATAGGCACTATAGTGAACAAATGAACATTTTGGATTTATCCCAACAGGGTAATCAATTGCAGATATCAAGAGGGATAACTAGAGATTGTCCTTCAATGTCAGATTTGTCTCCCTTTTATTCCTAAAATATGTACATACAATTGAAAAAAAAATCTCAATGGATTCTTTTATTTTTCTCAATGGATCATTTTATTTTTAAATAAATGTATTGGCCATAATTATGCAGAGCAAATATTGGATCCTAATTAACCAGCAAACCAGTGTTTTGTGCATTAATTCCTTAACCAAACTTATGCTTGGCCATACCAGACATACACTATTTGAAAAGCATGGCCATAGGCCTAGTTGATGTGCAAAAAGTTGTAGGCTATGCGCACAAGGTACAACATAGTGTCTTGAAAACAATATACTGGTAGGCCATTAATACGCAATGCAAGCAACGCGGTTTTGGTCGAGAGACGTTTCCAAAAGCCTACCTTACATCTGTGTCGAAATCACACAAAAGCATGCATGCAGAACAAATAACACAAATACAGCGTGCAAAACAGAAGAAGCACGCCTCTTGCTCTGTATGTATATTTCCGCACAAGTGCACTAAAACACATAAATCTAGCTGTTAGCAATTTAGAGTGTATACAGTTCTGCACTACGGTGGTCGCCCAGACTGTAGGTTGTCTGCCACCATTGCTGTGATCTTCCAAACAGCAATTTAGGGGCAAGATTTTTTGTAGCGTCTGCCTGGAATAATCCAAATTGTTAGTAGGGGGTCTGTGTAGTGGTCGGAACAATCGCCGGAAACAAACGAAGGCGAATAAACTCACAACAATGCAGACTGATTCCAATGATAATATATGTATTTTATTAAAAAGCGAAAAACATTTCCTGACCATTGCTATTTGTCGATATTTTGATTTCCAAGTGCACGCTACTCCGGCGACATCCCTCCCCGAGTTTTAGTTCAACCTGCAGAATTTTAAGCAAAATGGCGACAGGGTAATGGATGGAGGACGAAAACGAGCAGTAATCAAATGTAATGACAAACTTACCAATTATTATCAGTTTCTGCACTGGAAAGGTAGGCATCTGTCTGATACATACGCTGTAACCCTGTCGATACAGTATTAGTGCCGATCGAGCTACGGCAACATGAGGCGTCCTCTTTGAGCCCAGGTTTGGGCATGGAGCGTACCTCAGGGGTTTACTGAGCGTAGATTAGAAGCCAGACACGCATACACTGTTATTGATATCTTGTTTATGGTATATAACGACTTTGTGCATGCTCAGTTAACGTGAAACATTTTTGTCACCCTTTGACGTCGTTCTGACATTGCATTGCACTTCAGAAGAAAGTTAGAGCGATTGGACAAGTCAATGCACTTGCTAGCTTTGTCGTCTCCTACCGAGCCAGGAACTTGGCGTTTTATCCTCTTTCTACAAGACTGTTGTCAGGATCGATCCAAAGCAGTGTCAATCACGAGATAAGGCAAACCGTTTCCTCGTGTCAGCAGCACCGCTCTCCCGCTTTCTAGTTCTCCGTGTAGCAGCAGCTGCTCCTAGTTTGAGATTTGACACTTCGAGCATGCAAAGGGGAGAAAAGCATTGGCATTCTCTTACAATCAAGGTCGCTTTCGGTTTCTGCAGTCACAGCATCCGCTGAGGCATTTTGGCAACGGCAAATAAAAATTGTGTTGTTCAGCTGGCACGATTTCAGACTAAGTGCACTGTCGTCGCTTAGCAAAGGTACTCTTAACTTAAACATCACCCCAGTCTGCCGGTGACATTAAACCAGATGGCATGCAGCGAACAGGATTCTGTGACTTGAAGGCCTGCATCTTTGTTGCCACTTGCCCTTGCAGGCCTGCGTCTTTTAATTACACAAACTGTGTAGGGTTGTTCGAGATAGGCCTACCTCAAAGGAAACGGGTTACTAATGAAAAAATACTGCACTTAAGTGAAGTATGGTTTTAATAAAAAAATGTTACAGAGTGAAAGAATGTTACAAAGAAAATGTTTAAAATAGTTAAAAATACTGTAGGCTATGTGTTGTTTAAGTCAACCACAACCCCTGTTTCAGGTGACAAAGTGTAAGTTATTCATTGCTCTTGTGAACCCACTGTGATTGATCTGTTTGACAAATAGCCCAATCCTTTTAAAGTAATGATGCAAAGCCTCACAGGCATTTCAGGGAGTGTTGATGTGATGACGGCAAACTCTAGTTTGCAGCTGGTCTGATGGAGATGGAATAGTTAGAATGTTGGGTACTTGTAGGCTAACAATACATACATAAAGCTTTGGATATCCTGCATATGGTGTGAATCCTAATGATTTTTGTGACGTGAGCGGTAGCCTATGAGCTGTTTCAGTGGTGAAAATCTTTAAGTCACTAGGCTGTAGGCTAGTATCCCAGACTGACAAGGTCCAGTGAAATGTAATGACCATATTTCCTGTGCAGATGCTTTTTCTACATAAAGCTGCATTACTTTTTTCTCTCTGAAGTTTTGTGCATTGTTATGGCATTTGGTTTATGCAAATGATCACTGGGTTGCCAAAGTGTCGTCCTTCTAGAACTGCTCACTGATAACTTTGTGTGTCCTGGTCGTAAAGACCGACCTGCTTACTTTGACCCCTTTCCTTGGATGTACCCCAACTTCTCACAGAAAAGAGCGGGAGAGGAAGAAAAAAGAAAATAACAGAAGAGGCAGCCTCCTGCACAGAGTTCCCAGTGAATGGTTCTCATTTCAGTGGGACCATGCTACCCTGCACTGGCTTTAATAACAGAGAACAGATATTGACTTCTATTTGATTGGATTAGAGTTAAACACATAGTTGTGGGTTTCCTGTTCTCATGGTGTCTATGTCTAGTTTTTATTCAGCATAAAAGCATTGTGCTAATTTTGTTGGTAACGTGAGATGTGCACTGTTTCACAGCATACGGTCGAACATTTAGCATAGAGTCCAATAAGATGCCATGGCTGCCAAACTCGCATGTTTTTGGGCAGTGCTGGCATACTGCATCACCCTCATGAGAGGAAATGTTTCAGTTGTACGGCCACTCTCAAAAGGAAGCAATGGTGAATGTGCAGGTTGTGGGGTTCAGCAGTACGTCAAGACCTTATGGGTTGTTAGTGTGATGGATGCCAGCTAGCACAGCTCGGCGCAGAACGACACCTCAAAAAGACACGCTGATGACTGAGCTGATAGCCCGGCTTTTAGCTCACTTAGTAGAGCGTCTGTCTCCCATACCGGGGTTGCTGTGAGGTCGCGGGTTCGAGACTGGGTCTGGACTGCGCAGGAAGACCTCGGTTACAGTGGTGCCGTGAACCCGGATGGGAGTGAGGTTTAGGGGGTGTGTGTAACGGATGCCAGCTAGCACAGCTCGGCGTAGAGCATTAGTAAACCTCTCTCCCGACGCCTCAAAAAGATACGCTGGTGACTGAGCTAATAGCACAGCTTTTAGCTCACTGGGTAGCACGTCTGTCTCCCATACCGGGTTGCTGTGAGGTGGTGGGTTTTAGACTGGGTCTGGACTGCGCAGGAAGACCTCGGTTACATTAGGCCTGTCCTGCTCTTCTCCTGGACTGGCATCAGAATCAAGCTTGACTTGCAGACCTTTACTAAGGGTCTACAGAACACCCATAATGCCTTTGCTTTTAGAGTGATGTTGTGCTAGTTATTTCGTATTACACAAGCACAGGCCATGGAGTCAGAGGACTTTGTGTGTGAGTGCCATTCAGTACTCTTGCTTTCCTATGTAATGCCTGTGATGAATACCTCAAAGTTTCTGCTTTAAAGGGTTTAGCAGTGGGAGCATGCCATCCCCACATATCTGGACACATAACTACGAATGATACTGTGAATTACAGTATTAATGTTATTAGATTATCTTTTGTTGTTGGTGCATGACTTTGGTGAAAGTTGATAGGACAAAGACTGCAGCACATTAGCTCAGTAATGAATGTGATGACCATACCATCATTTCATATACCATATGCAAGTGTTGCCATCAGAGTCTAAGGGTTTTTTTGTAATTGTTGCCAGACACATTTTTGTTTGTGTGAGAGATTGAAAATCGGTTACACTTTATTTGAAGGTGTTTACGTAAGTATAAACATTAATGACACTTCAGTCATGCGTATGATTGTTGCCATTAAGTCTCACTTGGTTTCATAATGTTAAACTGATATTTGTTGGGATGCAGACATTGTAAAAAATTGAATGCCACTTAATGACAACAGTCATAAACATAAATGAAGTGTCATTAATGTTTATGATATGTGTTATGTCATGTTTTTAACGGGCTTCATATCACCCTTATGTAGAGACTTTAAAAAAAGTGTAACCTCGAAATCTCACATCTCAGGTTTGTCTACCTCTGGTGGAATCCAGTGGCAAATCGGCTGATTAAATTCTCACTTCCAGACCCATCTTGTGGTGTTAGCCTCCTGCTAGCTTATGGCACAGCTCTTATGGTGTTAGCCTACCGCTAGTTTATGGCACATCTCTTTTGGGAGGTGGACAGAGAACTGAGAGAGAGAGCTGCTGAAGGCTGGGCTTCACTCATTCCGAGCTGTGATCCTCATAGAAAAGACATTGATCGCCCACTGTTATTGCTGCAGTATAACACAGTGTAATGGAGGAAAAACAATGTCTGAGATTATAATAGCCTTCTCAGAGGAGCGTGTTAGTTTATACTGCCTACTAGAGATGAGGAATAGGCTTGTCTCAGCATTACAGCAGACTTGACCGAAGTGCCCTTTATGAGATGCAGTCAAAGCTTTTTTTTTTTTTTTCCCCAAGGTTTCCTTACACTTAATTACACAGTGTCTGATTTGGGAATGTAGGCCACCTTAGCATTGTCTTTCGTTTTTTTAAACAAACGGGCCGCATTAATCAGGTTCAGAGGACGCGGGAATCTCAAGACGGTCAATTTGTTAGCCATCGCCTTGATATTATGTTGAAGAACGCTCCATTGAGCTCCGCTAACATTATTGCCTCGCTCACACACTCACCCTCACAAATCGGCACCTAAATCCCATGCAGATGGACTTCCTGGCAGAGCAGTGGAATAAAATCGCTCTCATCAGTCCACGCTGCTCTCACACAAAAAATTGATTATGTGTCAGATGACAAGGTCAGATATTGGTAGTGGGGGCTCATCGCCTCGGCGTGGCGAGTGATGGAGCACAGCGCTGCACGTCTAGCCTGCTGTGTGCCGGCTTCCTCCAGCACCTCTCCGCACCGCTCCGCACCACGCGCGGCAAACGAGGACGCAGGGGAACAGCTTAATGGGAAGACGCTGGCCTGAATTAGCAGCTACAGCAGAGCACAGCTGGGCGGACAGGCTATTTCAGATAGCTCTTGATGTACCTGAGGACACAGGCCTGCGGAGGAGGCGGTGGAATAGGGACAGAATGCTCTGCCCTCACCGTTCTCACACTTCCTTGAGCAATGCTAAGAACTTCTTTTGTGCAGTGGAAAGCCAATAGTGTTTGTTTATTTTAGCCCACGGTTGGGTCTCGCCCGGTAATAATGTCGTCTCCTCTCTTGTGCATTAGCAGATATTTCTTTAAGCGTAGGGAATCCAGGAACTATGTGAAAGCTGCAAAGTGTTTGGGAAAGGTCAAGCGTTCATCTCGCTTTACGGCTTTGCTGATGCTAGAGCATCATGAAGGAGTCTGTCTCTTCAGAGAAGCCTCATTCAGTCTTCGCTCCTGCCCTTGGGCTTTGGAACTTAGCTTCACCACATTCTACCAAGGTTCTTTGTGGTTGTGTTTTGTTTGTTCAGTCACACAAAGGAAATTGAATTGAGTGCAGTGTTTACCTTGACGAAACATGGAGACTTTCATGTTATTGTGAATCATTGCGTTCTATGTGGCCTTGTGCCTGGTCATGGAGTGCTGGCATTAACTCTGCAGCTGAACATTTGTAAGAGGGTCTGTTGGTCATGGAATGTTATCATATCTAAATATCAATGTTTGTTTTGCAGGTTGGATTTCAGGAATCATCCAGGCAGGCCCAATGCTGTGGATCAGAGTGGTAAGAAAAGTTGCATTATTGCATTCCTGTCCTCTGATGACTAATATATTACACATCTGCCAGCCGAAAACTAAAACTGACCGCTTGTTTAATCATGGCATACCTTCTCTCACCCATGACCTAGGTGTTCCTCACATAGCTACAGTAAAATGATGTGCCATTCAGGATTATTATTGGCACCTTTGCTTAAGGTTATTGAAGGCTCATGGTAAAATTCACCTAATTGGGCATTCATTTTAGTGCCTTGTTGAAAACCGAAGAAGAAGAAACATACCAATAATAATTCAGTTTTGCAAAAATTAAGAAACTAAAAATGTACATTAAGCATGATCACTGAAATATTTTACTAATTTCAAGTCTTGCCCATGTGTAAGGGGAATTTTAAGCCATCAAGGATATCCTGTTTACATTGGGGTGTTAAAATTAATTGTTTAATCTAATCTCATCGTCATGGAGCCCAAATGTCTTAGTCACCCGTCCCTGTAGCTCAGGTCCAAGAACAGAAGGCAAACAGTGTGTTAATGTGTACATGTGTACAAGTTAGTGAAAGAGCTGCTAGACTGTACATGTAGATAGCGGCAGTAAGGGTATATTTTATCATTTCTAAAAAACAATATGGATCATGAACCAGCAAAGAAGGGGCTGCAGGGTTGTTTGGGCAGCACCCACAGTGAGAAGGATGCTCAGATAAACAGAGAATCTGCCAAAGACCACAGTTTCACAGTTGCTAAGTTTAATAGCATCTAAGACATTACATAGTCTTGAACATTGAACATTGTGAACCCATTGTTAACCCATGTCTTGAAAGCCACTCTAGGACATCTACTCTATGCTAAAAGACAGCTTAGGAGGATGTCTAATGTCTTTGGCACAAACAGAAGCAAAAGTCAGGATCACTGGAACTGAAACTGGGAATGGGTGTTGTGCTGAGATGACTCAAAAATTGAGCTCTTTGACCCTGAATGTCAGAGATGGGTGTTGAAGCAGGCCATGTTACCCTGAACCCCCCAGCATTGGGCACTGGGTGTGGGGTATGGCGGAGGATCTGTGGTGATGTGGGGACATTTTTCTTCCAGAGGCCCTGGTTCATTACCTGGTCCCCTGGAAGGGATTGACCAGGTACCACCTGCAATGATCCTGTCCGTGTGTGTGTGTCTGTGTGTGTGTCTGTCTGTCTGTCCACCTGCAATGACCCTGTCCGTGTGTGTGTGTGTGTGTGTGTGTGTGTGTGTGTGTGTGTGTGTGTGTGTGTTTGTGTGTGTGTGTGTGTGTGTGTGTGTCTGTCTGTATGTCTGTATGTGTGTCTGTCCACCCGAAATGACCCCCCTCCGTGTGTGTGTGTGTGTGTGTGTGTCTGTGTGTCTGTCTGTATGTCTGTCTGTGTGTCTGTCCACCCGCAATGACCCTGTCCGTGTGTGTGTCTGTGTGTCTGTCTGTGTGTCTGTCTGTATGTCTGTCTGTGTGTCTGTCCGCCAGCAATGATCCTGTACATACACAAGGGGGACCAGGTTGCCATCTTTGATTGTATTTGATTTTTCATGCACGGGACATTTAGCATTCCAGGAAGTCCAAGGTAGTTTAAATAGTAATAATAGGTTTTTAAATGTTAGTACACCCTGGGTTCTCATCAGATTGCATAAATATTTTGTGTTTTAAAGCAGTCTTGCTGCTTCTGTTAAGAATCTGAAACTTTGCCATAGTTAATTCAAAATGGACATCAAATCAGGGTTTTGCCATGGTCATCCCACTTCTCTGTCCAAAAGCCAAAGTCTGTGGAGAGAATACACAGAAACGACTGAAGTCAGCCTACTTGAAATATCTAGAGCGCTTTCGGAATGGTCAATTCCTTACACATTTTCTGGAATACAATGAATTTTGTGGAATACGGTAAACTTTGTGATCACTTCTACATCCATATACACAAACTGAAAGGCAGTCCTCAACATTTATTACAAAATACTACATGACATGGCATAGCATCACGCAACATCAAGGATCCAGGAAACAATTTTATCGTGAGAGACTCGTGAAGTGTGCATCAACACTCAAGAGACAGTACTTCAAGGGATCATTATTTTAAGACGACATTTAAATAAACTCTCTTTAAAATTAAATAAATAAAAAAACATTCACACTCATCCCATTTAAGCGGCATCTGCCTGTACAGAAACCATTTCTTTAGTAAATTGTCTGCCGACAGACATTGCCTCAGGATCTCCGTGAAACCTGAAGAGCTTTTGGACTGAGTGGAGCGTCTGCTCTGCGAATCCCTCAGAACAGGAAGTGTAGTTTGTTGACATGCTCTTGTATCTCTGTGTCCCTCAGAACAGGAAGTGTAGTTTGTTGACATGCTCTTGTATCTCTGTGTCCCTCAGAACAGGAAGTGTAGTTTGTTGACATGCCCTTGTATCTCTGTGTCCCTCAAAACAGGAAGTGTAGTTTGTTGACATGCTCTTGTATCTCTGTGTCCCTCAGAACAGGAAGTGTAGTTTGTTGACATGCTCTTGTATCTCTGTGTCCCTCAGAACAGGAAGTGTAGTTTGTTGACATGCTCTTGTATCTCTGTCGATCTCTCCCCTTTGATGTGATGGCACAGAGTGTGCACGCCGTGTCAAGCTCCAGACACACAACACACACGATACAGACGACACACACACACACCCACACACACACACCCACACACACACACACACACACACACACACACACACACACACACACATACCCACACACACACACACACACACACACACACACATACCCACACACACACACACACACACACACACACACACACTTCCCTCATACCTCCAGCTCTTCTATTCGTAAAGAAGCTCTGATACTATAGCGGTCACAAGCTCGCTGCGTCCTGTTTGTGTGTGTGTGTGTGTGTGTGTGTGTGTGTGTGTGTGTGTCTGTCTGCATGTCCGCAGGGGTGCAGAGGACATTTGGGAGCGCACAGGCGCTGGCAACCTTCACGCTGCTCTAATTTCTGCAAAATGGGCCAGAATATGAAATGTGAAGTGTGGAGGCACTGAGAGGAGCAGAGCTGAGCTAAGGCACGGCGCAGTGCACCGGCGTCATCGCCACAGCAACCCTCCTCCTCCGCACGGCGCATTGTACCGGCGCCATCGCCACAGCAACCCTCCTCCTCCGCACGGCGCATTGTACCGGCGTCATCGCCACAGCAACCCTCCTCCTCCGCACGGCGCATTGTACCGGCGCCATCGCCACAGCAACCCTCCTCCTCCGCACGGGGCTGGCCGTGCCCGAAAGAACACTCTGCGGTCAGTCACTCCAGTGTCCAGGTAGCATATGTCCCCAGGTATACGGAATACTTGCTTTATGTCCAGGTAGCATATGTCCCCAGGTATAAGGAATACTTGCTTTATGTCCAGGTAGCATATGTCCCAGTTATACGGAATGCTTGCTTTATATTCAGGTAGCATATGTCACCAGGTATACGGAATGCTTGCTTTATGTCCAGGTAGCATATATATGTCCCAGGTATACGGAATGCTTGCTTTATGTCCAGGTAGCATATGTCCCAGTTATACGGAATGCTTGCTTTATATTCAGGTAGCATATGTCACCAGGTATACAGAATACTTGCTTTATGTCCAGGTAGCATATATATGTCCCAGGTATACGGAATGCTTGCTTTATGTCCAGGTAGCATATGTGCATAGGTATAGGGAATACTAGCTTTACATCCAGGTAGCATATGTCACCAGGTATACGGAATACTTGCTTTATGTCCAGGTAGCATATATATGTCCCAGGTATACGGAATGCTTGCTTTATGTCCAGGTAGCATATATATGTCCCAGGTATACGGAATGCTTGCTTTATGTCCAGGTAGCATATATATGTCCCAGGTATACGGAATGCTTGCTTTATGTCCAGGTAGCATATGTCCCAGTTATACTGAATACTTGCTTTATATTCAGGTAGCATATATATGTCCCAGGTATACAGAATACTTGCTTTATATCCAGGTAGCATATATATGTCCCAGGTATACGGAATGCTTGCTTTATGTCCAGGTAGCATATATATGTCCCAGGTATACAGAATACCGGGGTTATGCATACGGAATACTTGTATACATGTATACGGAATACTTGTATCCGGACACTCGTAGTGAGAACTATGTTCTATCTGAGACAGTTGGATGCTACTATACTTTTTGCTACATCTAAACTCAGAAACATTTACCTCAGACCTCAGAACAGCAATATCTCTGGTGTAGGAGGCAATATTGTGCAGTTGCAAATGTCATCATCAAAATCAACACCCAGACCTGCAATAATGCAAGTCTTGAAGTATGATAAAATCAATATGTTTTGAAAACGTTGCACTTCATTGTTTTTACTATTTTTATTAAGTATTACATTTTGTGTTTTTTAATCAATATACACACAACATATGTAATCATATCCAACAGAAAGCTGGGTGGGTAATTCTAGTAGTTGACGAACGTAGACAAGTTAAACTAGAGTGCCTGGTAAACCTTCTAATTGAAGTCTTGCATGCTGTCTCCTTACCACGCTTTCAGAACCGTGTTTCTTTGTTTCCAGCAGCATGGTAAGACAAAGCAGCTATTGACTGTGTCTTGAATGTTGCTATTAGGCGTAAGAGCTCTTTAAGTGTTGTATTTATATGTGTGACATGCAGCAGTTAATCAGTAAGGAGCGTGCAGACACAGTCCCCTGTTCCCCCAGACTCATTACCGCTCGTTAATCTCCTCTGGCATTAGCCTCCTCATTAAGACGGCAAATCTGCAATAAGTGCCTCACCTGCCTCCCCCAGGTGTGACGGAGACCCTGGCTGGCTGGGGCTGGAACTTTTTACCACCTGTGGAAGCAGGTGAGAGGTTACCTTACCCCCTACCCCCTACCCCCTACCCCCTGCCTGCTACCCCCTACCCCCTGTTCTGTACGTGTGGTTGCTGCTCATGGCAAGGGTGGGAACCACAGCCTCAGCTCTTGCAATTTCAACCTTTTGTTGTGGACCGGAGCGCCGCTGTGACCAGGTTGTGCCACTAGGGGGCACAATATGACTGCCGATTCCTATGACCACCATAGCAAGCGCTGCTTTCATACCAAAATGCAAAGTGCCACTGGTGGATGTTGTTGTATATTCTTGCACAACTGTAAATGCAGAAAGATAAATCATTTTAAATGCAGGCAGTGTGTTAGTTACAATTTAATTATCCAACTACAGAAAGATGTTCTCAAGGAAGTAAGATGAGTTCCTTAGTGTACCTACTTGAGGTTGACCTATCAACCTAATATTGTCTTAATTCATAGAATTGTTGTATTGTTAAATAGAGAGGCTGTGGTGAAACTGCAGAGCATGTCACATAGCAGAAGTAGTAAATTGCAACTTTTTTATAAAAGGCTGTAAAGGTATATTTTTAGTGATGTTATCTCCCTCTTGGCTGTAGCAGTCAGGGTGTTGCCTGCAAGTGAACCTGCATCTGCATCAGTGCTCCTTGACAGGAAGGACAGAGCTAAAGCTTTGCAATTAAAATCCCTCCAAGAAAGGGGAAAACAGGAGTCAGGGAGGACATGTTTGTAAAGCGTCTAGCGAGCAGTGATTCGCCGGGAATCGATGCAACCAAGGCTGCGGGAATGTTCTATTGACGAGGCGAGAACCTCGCGCTGAGCTCCAATTAACCAAAATTAAATCCACTCTTCCCAGGCACTGGAAAGGGTAAAGGCAAAGAGTTAGCCACAAAATTGGCTGCCAGGCTTCAGATCCATCCCCCCACTTCAGTCACTCCTCACCTGCCCCCCCGCCCCGCCACCCCCCCCCCCCCCCCCCTCTGCGATAGGCATCAAGGTATCGCTCCGGACGGCGCTGTCCTCATTACGCCTCTGCTTTATTCCCCGCGCCGGATGTGATATTTGAGAGATTTGAGCCGGGCTCGCGCGGGTGATGTACAATTATGCTGATTCAGCGCTGCGCCGTGTGAAAGCTGCCATTCTCAGATGAGTACCGCCTCTGTAGCTGCTTACACAATTATTAACCTCCGGCCCATTCTCTCTCTCCCTCTCTCTCCCTCTCTCTCCCTCTCTCTCTCTCTCTCTGTCTCTTTCTTCTGCATATCTCTTTCCCTTCAGCACTGAGCTCTCCAGGCACACATTCAGATGAGTGACCTTCAGACGCACAGATCATTGTGTATAAGCGTAGATCTATAGAAGCATAGATTATTGTGTATAAGCATAGATTATTGTATATAAGCATAGATTATTGTATATAAGCATAGATTATTGTATATAAGTGTAGATCTATAGAAGCATAGATTATTGTATATAAGCATAGATTATTGTATATAAGCGTAGATCTATAGAAGCATAGATTATTGTATATAAGCATAGATTATTGTATATAAGCATAGATTATTGTATATAAGTGTAGATCTATAGAAGCATAGATTATTGTATATAAGCATAGATTATTGTATATAAGCGTAGATCTATAGAAGCATAGATTATTGTATATAAGCGTAGATCTATAGAAGCATAGATTTTTGTATATAAGCATAGATCTATATAAGCATAGATTATTGTATATAAGCATAGATTATTGTGTATATAAGCATAGATCTTTAGAAGCATAGATTATTGGCAGTTTTCAATCCCTCTTGCACCTTTTTTACAAGCGCGGTTGAGGAAGTGTAGTAAGATAATATAAAAGATGTACATTAAATTGTGTGGCTTATAAATATATATTTAATTTTTGAGCTTTAAATTATTATTGGGGTGCACATATTTCATCTAATATGTGCCATCAGCAATAAAAAATAGCAGAAAAGCTAGGCTAGTAGCTGAATTGTGTCATGGTTTCAAGCTTGTTTATTCAAGAGCACAGTAGGTGTACAACCAGGAAGACCAGCAACTATTTGCCAGTAACAGTTTGATACTGAACCACATCTGAACTTCCCTCATTCTGTTCAGATTGTTGCTTCCCTTCATTTTTATTACCTCTCTATCAGTATGTCTCCGTCTGTTAACCTGCCCCCCAGATGTAGTCTCAGCACTGCATTGCTCTCATTTTTATGTCTGCAAACATTGACCACACGGAGAATATGCGGATAATCAGCTTTGATTTCAGCCCGGTTGAGCACCCTGTGGCTCTGGCCAAGGCAAGGGGCTGTCAATGCTGTGGACAGCTGTTCGATTCCTGCTAGGGAACAGAGCCGTTCGGAGGGGAAAAAACAAAACATCGTGCTTCTGTAAAGTCCTTGGGACATCTGTCTGCACAGCTATAGGTGTGTGTGTGTGTGTGTGTGTCACATTTTAAGAAGGTGCCAGGGCTATTTCAGAGGTTACAGCTCCTCTTGAACCCGTGAGCTGAATTTTTGTGGCCCTTGTCAGATTTGGCTTTGCATAGCCTGGAGCTCTACAGGAGTTTGTAGAGAACAACCGTCGAGAGCTGTGAGGAGAAGAGTCTCACAGTTGAAACACCATGTTGTTTTAAACCTGTTAAAGAATATTGCCTGAGAAGGGATTAGCTGGGATGGTCTGATTCTGTGGGCTTTAAACTACACTGCAGAAAAGACAGTTCTCCTTAAGTGCAGACTGTCAAACATATTTTTCTTTTTAAAGAATGCTTAATTCCCCTACCTTCTGTACAACAAAACAAAACCCTACACAAAATGGCAGACGCCATGTAGCCAAGGTAACTTTATAACTGAGCCATACATGTTTAAGACAGTGCAGTTAAAAAGAGGTAAAATATCATAAAAGTAAGTAAATGCAGAAGGTAGAAAAAGAAAAAAAGCGCTACATAACTAGGAATACAGAATTGCAAACAGGATAAAATTGTTGTGGAAGTAGCCTGAGTGTGGTTTTATTTATATGCCATCAGATGCATCTGTGTACAATCAAAAATGATGTAGTCAGTGTTTGGGTTAATTTTTCACACCAGATAATACACACATAATTTCTAATGCACAGACATTACTAATGCAACCAGATAGTTTTATGTCAGCTACTACACAGTTCAACGCTGTTTGACACAGTTGGGGTCTCTCTTCTCCTGCAGTCATATGAAATAATGAAAAGTGTGCAAAGCTGTGCTGGAAGCATGTTTGGTGAAGGAAATGAATGTAGGCTACATTGGCCTAGTAGCCTGAGATGTGTTTGGTGCTCTAACGTACTAGAAACAGTGGCCTGACAGCCTACTGCAGTACACAGAGGCACAGCATGTGTGGATAGATGTTCTCCCTTTTTTATTAGTAGTGTCAGCAGAGGACACTATGCAGTTCACCACAGTATTGTCGATATTTACAGCTTAAAATATGCTGTCCCTGGTGGCTTGGAGTACAAAGTCAAGTAATGTTTGCAATTCTGTCTTGGACACAGTGGTTGAATGGACTTTTGTAAGGAGGGGGAGCCCTTCTTTACTCACAGTGGTCAATATCTCCCTCTATTGTATTACTATAAATACTGTAGCAGATACACACACACACAGTGGTCAATACCTCACTCTATTGTATTACTATTAATACTGTAGCAGAGGGAGCTCAGCTCCGGCTGGCTGTATTGCCAAGGTGACGAGGGGGAGCTGAGCTCCGGAAGGCTACGGCCCAATTCCAACTCGGAGTGCACCTGTATCCAGCTCTGCAGAAAGTACATTGGTGAACTTTCCACCTCTTAGGGATATTTACACTCTGCTTGGACAGAATTCCACAATCTTTGTGTTATTAGCCCCTTAATCTACACATTGGTCTTCAGTACATGCCTTTAACACTAAAACCTGCTTGTATAAGTACAGTGCACATACAGTGGTGGGCTGTGGTGTCAGAAGGTGAATATATATTTTTATATTCTGGTTAGGTTTGGGAATGGGTGTTACTAAAAACAGCAGTAGCAAAGAGAACAGGACAGGATAGCCTTTACTAGCCTAGTAAACCAAGCAATGCTTGCTTCCTGGAGGTGTAGACTCTGCTAAAGTTTAAAATGATTGGATCTGCCTTTACCCAATCGCTATTGTCTAGTCACTAAGTGCGTAGGAAGGTTTATAGCCAGGCTAAGACTTGACAATAGCGTACATAGTTTCCATTAATATTCCTTGTGTAACCCTGAACCTCAGCATCAGTCACTAATTGATGTGCTGATTCCTACGACCACCGTATCAGAGACCTGCTATCCAGCCCTGGTCCCACAGCACCAGCATGATCTTCACAAAGGGTAGAGGTCACGTAGTTATCAAAACATGCAAATCTGAACAGCTTTAATCCGCTCAGCTGTTTTAGTGATCTAATGACCAGCCGTTCTGCTCCCTCCATCTCGCGCGTAGACAGAATGAATGCTGGGAGGCTGGAGAGCAGACGGTGGAGGCGGAGGAGGAGGGGTGGGGGTGTAGGGTGACCCCCCTCACCACGCCCCCACCCCCCTCACCATCATCAAAACCGCACCATTGATACAATTATATCAGTCTGACTGAAGAGGCAGATAAGAGGGATGGATAGCAGGAGCAGAGGGCACAGACATGGTCGGAAGAGACAGACAGGAGAGAGAGAGAGAGAGAGAGAGATGATACCCCCCCCCCCACACACACACACGTCCTCTCCTCTCTCCCATTCTTCCCCTTTTCGTCCTCTTTTGTATACATTTACCATTACAGTCATTAGCTTCCCATTGCCTCCCAGCGAGCAGCTTTTCCACGTCCCCCCGCTCCCTGGGGGGGCAATTTGCATCTCTCCGCGGAGCCTCTGGCAGACCGCTGAGGTAACAATCACCCCCCCCACAGCCACCCCTCCCAAAAACCGTCCCTCCCCCGTCCCCTCTGACACCACCGCCCCTCTGCCCCCCCAGCCTCCCCCTCTCCCACCAGTCCCTCCTCTGTGTCTTTGATATGTTTAGGGAGCAGAGCTGATTGAGTGGCTCTTGGATGTTAATGACCGACAATGAGGCTGGGTCCACCTCTTCATTTAGGGCTGAATTGATGTCATTGACAGTGGCATTGAATACTGATTTCCACACTCTCCTCCCTCCCTCTCTCTCCCTCCCTCCCTCCCTCCCTCCATCCCTCCATCCCTCCCTGGCGTCTCTGCCTGCCGTATGCCTGTGGCGTGCCTCTGAAGCTGGGCTTGGACTAGAGGATGCTTGGGGGGACATGGGTCCTCCAGGGAAGGTTGGCCTCCGCGGCTGCCTCGCGAGTCTACTGTCTACTGTGCCGGGGAAGGTCAGGCGCTCCGTTTGATTGGAGATTTGATCCCGTCTGATTTCGCTGCGAGACGAGGCGAGGCGAGGGGAGGCGAGGGGAGGCCTACCGACCGTAAGGGAGCAGCTTTGCCACTTATTATGGGATGGTTCGGGCACAGACTGCCTTTCTATCTCAACACGGTGGCATGTGAGAGTGGGTTTTTCAGTTTTAAAAAAAATGTGGCCAGACACTGCTACTCCGTGTATGTCTTAATCTGTGTTACACACGGCCTGGTGGTGCAGGCTAAGACTTTTATTGCTTCATTTGGGCTACTTATGCAGTGGGACAAGGGGCACTTCCACGTTATTCTTTGCCATAGAACACAGTATCACTTAGTAATGGTCATTGAGAAAAAACATCTCATTAACTATTATGTATTATAAATGGCCGGCCAAGAACAGACTGGAAAAGTTCTGTTCTATATTTTTCTCTCAGTCTGTGGATAGTACCTCAGCATCACCTCCATAGGGGTGTATTAAATATGTAGTTCCTTAGTAACAGCTTAGTAACAGTGTCATTCCAACCAAACATCACAACCTTTGCTGCCTTTAAGACCTACATTTTGAAACTTTTGGGGATATCTTTTTTCCATAGGAATTTTATAGCAAATAAATTAGGCCACAATTTAACTCCCCTCCCTCACTGTCCTCTCTCTCTCCCCCTTCTCTCTCTCTCTCTCTCTCTCTCTCTCCCTCTCTCTTTCTTTCTGTTGGTCTGTCTTTTTCTCATTCTCGCACGCTCGCCCTTCACATTATGCCTTGTAAAGAAAAGGCGATGGGCGATGTTTCGTTTTGATACGTGCGGCGCCTGACACGGCTCTACATGTACGCGCCCTGATGTACGACTGAGGCAGGCTGGATCCCGGCCTCAATTTGGAGAGGAGCTTTGGCACGGGGTCCTTTCATCTGCGGGGGGGTCACGTGCCTCCTGCAAAGCTGCAGTGACAAAGATACTGTTTTTTTTTGGGCTGTTCCTCTCTAGTCCCCCCTCCCCCACGAGACACGCCTGAGACAGATGCATCTCCTCACGCATCCCGATCACAGGGCGTCCTTGTAGCCCATGCAGGCCCCGTCGTATTTATACAAACTCTGGTTACCACTGCACTTAATAAAAGGCAGCGTCTAGGCCCTACAACTTCATAGAAGAAGTCTGCACCGCAGAGAAAAGCACGCTCCATATTTTCCTGTTTTTCTTTGAACAGATGAGCTGAGAGGTTTTTTTTCCTCTCCCTCTCCCTCTCTCCTCAGTGCAATAACGCATGTAAATTTTTCCTTCCTCGCGAAACCTGGAAGAACACAATTCATGGAAATTTTCCTAGCTGGGGTTTAATAAATGCAGTTAAGTTTCCATAGTAAGTGGGTCGATAAACCCAACAGCCTTTGTAACTTTTTTTTTTACTCTCTCTCTCTCTCTCTCTCTCTCTCTCTCTCTCTTCTGTGCAGGTTCTATTTCTTCACCTTTTTCCCCGTCTAAAGACAAATACTTAGACGTGAACTCTGCATGTCTGACTGTTGGTGCTGCAGAAGGCTGATGTTTATCAGGCAGAGGGTTTGCACATGGGGGGAGCCTCTCTGCTGATGGGGGGGGGGGGGGGGGGGGGGGGCTCTCTGCTCAGGGGGGGTGGGGGGGGTTGCTGATGGGGGGGGCTCTCTGCTCATGGGTGGAGGGTCTCTGCTCATGGGGGGGGCTCTCTGCTGATGGGAGGGGCTCTCTGCTCAGGGGGGGAGCCTCTGCTGATGGGAGGGGCTCTCTGCTGATGGGGGGAGCCTCTCTGCTCGGGGGGGGGGCTCTCTGCTCAGGGGGGGAGCCTCTCTGCTGATGGGGGGGGCTCTCTCCTCAGGGGGGGAGCCTCTCTGCTGATGGGGGGAGCCTCTCTGCTGATGGGGGGGGGCTCTCTGCTGATGGGGGGAGCCTCTCTGCTGATGGGGGGGGGGGCTCTCTGCTCAGGGGGGGAACCTCTCTGCTGATGGGGGGGGGCTCTCTGCTGATTGGGGGGGGGGGCTCTCTGCTCGGGGGGGGAGCTCTCTGCTGATGGGGGGGGGGCTCTCTGCTGATGGAGGGGGGGGGGCTCTCTGCTCAGGGGGGGGACCTCTCTGCTCAGGGGGGGGACCCCTCTGCTGATGGGGGGGGCTCTCTGCTGATGGGGGGGGGCTCTCTGCTGATGGGAGGGGGCTCTCTGCTCGAGGGAGGGAGCCTCTCTAGGGCTTAGCGGTCTGCACAGTGAGAGCCTTCTCATTAAAAGCGTCACATGCCTGAGAAATTTCCTTTTTTCTTTTTCTCTGCTCTGCTTCTTCTTCACTCCATGTATCTTTCTCTCTCTGCCTTTACATATATAAGAAAGAGAGAGGGAGAGAGAGAGAGGGCGTGAAAGGGAGTGAGAGGAAGAGAGAGAGAGTGAGAGAAGTTTAAAACTAACAAAGCCCCTGGAAATCCCCATCAGACAACCCTCCCCTAATCCATTTAATTTTGAAAGGTATTGTTTAAAGCTTCAAAGTTTATATCGTTTAATCCTCCCCTCCTCTCCCTCCCGCCCTCCTTCCACTCCCAGCTACCCCCAGCCCCCCACCCCACCTCCATCAACACTACGGGCCAGCAAATGAGGCCGTGTCAGCAGCTTGAACAGAGCTAATCTGCTCCGCACAACAGAAAATCCTCCTTCAAGACAAGGTTGTGCGGGTTTTCCTGTGAACTCGCACCGTTTGATGTTTCCCTACCTGCTATTGAACATGACTCCTGCCTTAACCCAACTGTCACTCCGAGCTGTCCCCTTTTATCACATCCCCGAGTGCTCCCAGCCAAGCCCCCCCCCCCCCCAACACCTCCCGCTCCAACCCAGCCAGTCCGCACCCCATCACCCCCCCCCCCACCCCCCCCAACACCTCCTGCTCCGACCCAGCCAGCCCACACCCCATCACCCCCCAAACTTCCTCCTGCTCCGACCCAGTCAGCCTGCACCCCATCATCCTCCCCAACACCTCCCGCTCCGACCCAGCCAGCCCGCACCCCATCACCCCCCAAACTTCCTCCTGCTCCACACTAAAGCTTCAGGTACAGAGGGGCAGCCATTTTAGGTGATCGCCCATCTTTCCCTCTGGAGCTGAGTGTGTGTGTGTGTGTGCGTGCGTGCGTGCGTGCGTGCGTGCGTGCGTGCGTGCGTGTGTGTGCGTGCGTGTGTGTGCGTGCGTGTGTGTGTGTGTGTGTGTGTGTGTGTGTAAATGGCGGTTTATTGGGTATGTGGAGGTAACCTCTCTGAGGATAGATGTGCTGGCTGTGATTAGGACTGGGGTTGGGTTCATCTTGATGAGGAGAGCGCAGGCTGGATGTGTTGTCTCGCTCTTTCCAACCCGAAAGCTTCTCAGCACCTCTCGGGCGTAACAGATAGAGGTCTGGGTTTTGGTCTTACATTGCACTGGGTTTGCATCATGGCTGCTTGCCCCGTTTGGCCTCAGGAAAACAGTCTACAATTTTTAAAGGGTCATTAAGTTGTTGTTCATGGCCCCTGTCAAAAAGATGGACGGAGATATCCAAAATAATATGCTACATGGTACATCTAAACATCTATGTGAGTGATCGTCAAATAGCAGCTCATGGACTGCATCTGGCCTGCCAAACCTCCAAAGTTTTAGACACAAATGAATACTGAGCTGTACCCATAACTACAGCATGTGACCACAGTTCAAATGCTAATATCTGTTGATTGTGAAGGATTTAAATATGGTTTACACAACACATATTGTAGCAATCCACACTGAAACAAGGCCAGACATTCAGTCCCTTAGACACTAATAATTTACTGATATACATATATGGCATACATTTCAAACATGCACCTTAATAAGAGAATTTGTCATTTAAGACAAGAAATGGTGATGTCATCTCATAATTAATTTGGAGAATCTTCAGAGAATGATTTTACAGTTGAATGGCAGTTAAGGTGAAGCTCAACCAAAGTTCTGTGTTTTGACTTCAGTGCAGACTGACCCACAGGCCTTTCTTCATACAAGGACACTTCTCAGGTAACTTCCATTGAATATTTATACTTTTTCCCTTTGTCATTAGAAGTGTGGCGGCATTGACATTTTCACTGGCTATTGGTTGACAACGTGACAGCTCCCCTAAAAATGAAGTCATAATATCGTGATCGCCTCCTGGAGGCTGGCTACAGTATAGGTTTTTAAATTTTTATTTGGTAAGAAAGTAAAAGCACCAAGTAATAACTTTTTAAAGTTTGGCCCCCATAGTGTATGCTTAGAAGAATTTCGGCCTGTGGACAGATGTAATTGATAGCCCTTGATGTGTGTTCTCGCACCGCAACAAGAGCACAGATATTCACGTCTGTAGAAGAGAACGATACTAAGCCCTTGGATGCAGTCCAGCTCGCAAGTTATTCCTGCAGTATCAAGCAACTCTGTAAGAGCACAAGTTGTGAGACACTCATAGCCCGTTTCCAAGAAATAGCTCTCTGACCTATTTGTTCATTAGATTCTCCAGACATTCTGGGCATAAAAGTGCCAGTTTTTATTGTGTGAAGAAGCTGAATGTAGGTATTTTTCATAGACAGTAGGTAAACATGAATATGTGATAAAGAGTTCAAATCGGTTCACATTTTTCCTTGACCTTTTGTGTGATCTTGCAGTAGGCTCACCAGAAGTAAAAGTAAAGAAGAATGGAGCCTCTGACAATTGCTTTATAAATCCTACATACTTACTTTCGCTTCCAATGAGCATAAGTCACATCTCTTACACGTTTGCTTTATAAATCCTACATACTTACTTTTGCTTTATAAATCCTACATACTTACTTTCGCTTCCGATGAGCATAAGTCACATCTCTTACACGTTTGCTTTATAAATCCTACATACTTACTTTTATGGAGATAGATTTGTCTCATAAAGATTTGTATAAATAAAAAAAGATATACATAAATATAAATACATTTATAAATATTCAAACACAAAATACAAATACAAAAACGCGACATGCAAATAAATAATAGAATGTATATAAATACACAGGCATTTGTATATATATTTTCGAGATTTGTAAATATATTTCTGAGATTTGAAAACAAATGTAGTTTGACAGACTGCCATCTGCTGGATGTCCAGTCAAGAGTATTTGTATTCAAATCCGGTGACATTTATTTGTGAAACCGTGGTGTGCGGTAGGAATGTCTCACAATTACGTAATAGACACAAAAGCAAAAAATGGATCCACAAATGCAGACTCCACATACATATCAACTACATTTGTTTTCAAATCTCAGAAATATATTTACAAATCTCGAAAATATAAGTCACATCTCTTACACGTTTGCTTAACACTGTAAGATTTAACAAATACTTGCACATCCCACTTGTGTTAATTTGAAATGAAGCTTTGTTAAGAATAGGCACACCTTAATCTAACTTATTTTAACACTTACAGCAGTTAAATAAGCTTGTTTCTGCCAGTATTTGTTTTTTACTTTGTATTTAAGTATCCAGTTATTATCAGAAAGGTCTGAAGGATCTTGAACTGATGGCATTACATGAGATAAAAGAGTAAAAGGAAAGACTAAATAATATTATTTTTGGCAAATGAAAAGAAAGAGAAACCTTCAGACAGTATGGCAGCAACATGGAGACACCCATTGTAATGAAAACAGGAAATTACAAGTCAAAATTATGAGGATATATTTAGCTGATGTGCAAATGTAGTCAGTTCAAAGTTCTCGATGCAAAAGCCTAAAGTACCTGGTGCACACCTCTGTTCTAATTCAGCCATCTGTGCTGCTCTTAATTCCTTAAATCATTCCTTGACGCTGTATGGTAATGTCAGAGCTGTGAACACTTTTTGCACTTATTGTTACTCCAGAAAAGGAGGCTAAATTGATGTCATTTCTGAAATTTAGATCCTGATGTATTTGAAAGCAGCACTTAAGATCTTCCCAGGGCTGCTACCAGCACTATCACTGTCAGAAAGACTTGAGTTGTTATACATTTTTAATAGTGGGTGAAGACAGTCAAGCTCTGTGACAGTGACATTGACTCTTATCTTTTCATTAACAAATGACAAAACTAGACTGAAATAAAAACAGGCACTCTTAAAAAAACAAATTTAATTGTGTGAGCTTTGCCTTGCTTTTAGAAGGCAATTGCACCAGTCAGGGGGCTTCAGACTGGGGTGCTTTTTCCACCTCTGAAACACCAGAAGCATCACTAGTATTCCAAAATCCAAGCACTCCGTAAGTGCTTGCTGGAGGTGTCAAGGTTCGTTTAATGTTGCCAAGGTAAATGCGGTGTTGATATTGTAAACTGGGCTGTCGGCAAGTTACTGTAGCGACGGAAGGACCCACTGTAGAGAAAAGCACCTTCCAAAAGTTGAACAGATTTTAAGTTTGAGCGCCTCAGGTTTTTTACAAGCCTCACTGTAAATTGAGCGAGGTGCGTCACAACCGTCAAACCGCTGGTCAGCCGCGTCATTCCGTCGCAAAACAATTGAATTCGAGTTGCAGTCTGAACACTTTAGCGTTGCATGGAAAAAGTAGAGGCACTGGAGTATTTGAATTGCCTCTGTTGTTTTTCTGCTCCGTAACGACTGCCTTGCCTCACAGAACCCGCATTAGTCAACCTTGTATTCAACTTGTTGAACAAAATTGTCAGTAGAAAGCAACTGCCAGTGTCTCGGCTTCCATTTGTCCTCGCTCAACCTGTATCATTAGGTGTTTTCTCCCCCCATTGGTGTACACAGAGAGACAGTTTGTGAGACGACAGGGATAGGTTTGGGGGGGGGGCAGACGGGTGACGTGTCCGGACCTGAGTGACGCCGGTCCCAGCTGGTCCAGGTGTCTGCATTGCCAGGTTGGGTTAGAGACCATTAGCAGCGATGGGAGCCTATGTGACATGCACCCCAATCAGATGAGACATGGAGGCGCCAGCCTCCCCCGTTCCCAGTAAATCTCCTCCGTATCGGCCTCATGATGGCCACTCGCTGGCTGTTTGCTGTGGTTAGTGTTGCTGACATGTGGTGATGGGTATAACAGCAGAACTCAGGCACTGAGTGGTGGTGTGGAACACAAATACATAGAGGAATAATGTCAACACGTTATGGTACTAGTTTGTGTGTTTTGGTGATTTTACAATTCATTTAAGAGACACTCCCTATTATAACTTTCTTGTTACCAGTATGGCAATGCCCAAGTTGTAATGTGTTACTAAAGACTTTCTGTAATGTCGTAGTAATGTTGTAATGTTGTAGTTAAATTTTTTCATTCACAGCGAGTCGTTCCACCAGTGGTAGGGTGACCACTAAGGGGCTACTCTAGCAGATGCTTTTATCTGAAACAGCAGGGAATGGCATCATTGGGAATCGATCCTGGATGAATCCCTGTTTATTAGAAGACAAAGCTACTGTTGCTTCAGTAGTAGTTGGTTATATTTTCATATTTACAAAAGAAATGATACAACATGAATAAGATTGGGGAAGGGATAGTAAGAGATGTTTTGTTCCCTAATAAGATTAGGGAAGGGATAGTAAGAGATGCTTTGTTTTAAAGTTCAGAAACATTAAAGAAAAGCATTTGTGTTCTCTTTGCTTTTATATGATTATTAAATATATGAGGAAAGCTGATTTATGTGGGACTGGAGAATAATGTGTAATGATAATAAGCAATTATCACCTCATATTTTTCCAGCAGTAACCTCAAGATGAGGTGCAACACGAGTGTTAGTGCAAGTGACAAAAAAAGATTGAAAAAAAAAATGGAATCTAAAAAGCCCGCAAACATATGCCTGTCGCCGACTTGTGAAGTGCCCCTCTAGTCTGCTCCGAGTGAGCACAATAGGATCTCCTCCGTGGCTGTGATTGGTGATCGTGGCTTTCCGGTGTTCATGTTGTCATTCACGAACCCGAGTGAATGGAGCTGAGGAAATGGGAAACGTGACAAGAGAAGAGATCAATGCAGCAGATTATTATACATAGAGCCAAAAGAAGTTTAGAAAGTGTAGAACACTGCTTTCAGTGGGCCAAAGTATCTTTTTATACAGATTGTACGTCAATTATGGAGGGTTTTTTTTGTTAAATACACAGGAGTTGAGTTTTTTTCCTGGTACTCTGAGCGGAGCTTAGAGAGTAGCATGTGGTTTCTCGCTAATGAGCCTGCCGTGAATGTGAGACCTGAAATCAGATTTCGTCGGCCGAGCCACCCCTGCTGTTTTGGGGTGTAAGCAGTGTAAGTTGGCTTTTCAGAAAAACGTGGGGCATATGTTCTGCCTCCCAGAAGCCCCGCACCCCACCCCACCCCGCCACCCTCTACCACTCCCTTTCCAACCCCTTAGTCGCTCTTTACCCCCCCCCACCTCCCCAGCCTCCTCACACCATGGCAGATGGATGGAATATGGAGCTGGGAAAGGTTTTACCTCTGAGGTGGTAACAGTGAAGCCTCTCATTAACACTGAATTTACCACTTCGTTAGCGACGAGACTTCCTGTTGAGCTGAGCCGAGCCGAGCCCTGCGTCGGGGATAGCAGCTCTGCTACGTTTGTGGACTTTTGGAACCAGACTTGGACTCTTCCTGAAAATGCACACGCATTAGCACAGACTCACAAACAGGGACGCGTTTTTCACACACACGTGTTTAAAAATGCTCATAACTTAGAAAGGCAGGTCTGTGAAGTGAGTTTTGTGGAATTAGATTCCTGCCACTCTCTCTTACAGGAGCAAGGTGGGAGGGGCCCAAAGTTCAGATGTGGGAAGTCTGTATTTACCTCTCCCAGACAAGCTGGCCAGTGTTTATATGATTGCGTGTGTGTGTGTGAGCCTTTGTTATGACATGAGTGTGTGTTTGTCTGTGTACCCTGGCACGTGCGTGTGTGTGTGTGTGTGTGTGTGTGTGTGTGTGTGTGTGCCTTTGTGATGACGTGTGTTTGTCTGTGTTCACTGCCACATGTATCTCAGTTTGTCAGGACTGCGGTAACAGCGGTCGCGTGTGTGTGTGTGTGTGTGTGTGTGAGCCTTTGTGATGACGTGTGTTTGTCTGTGTTCACTGCCACATGTATCCCAGTTTGTCAGGACTGCGGTACCAACGGTGGCGTGCTGAGATCTGCTCTGGCTAAATCTGCACGTGAGGCTCCGTCTGTGTTTGTCAGGACTGCGGTACCAACGGTGGCGTGCTGAGATCTGCTCTGGCTAAATCTGCACGTGAGGCTCCGTCTGTGTTTGTCAGGACTGCGGTACCAACGGTGGCGTGCTGAGATCAGCTCTGGCTAAATCTGCACGTGAGGCTCCGTCTGTGTTTGTCAGGACTGCGGTACCAACGGTGGCGTGCTGAGATCAGCTCTGGCTAAATCTGCACGTGAGGCTCCGTCTGTGTTTGTCAGGACTGCGGTACCAACGGTGGCGTGCTGAGATCAGCTCTGGCTAAATCTGCACGTGAGGCTCCGTCTGTGTTTGTCAGGACTGCGGTACCAACGGTGGCGTGCTGAGATCAGCTCTGGCTAAATCTGCACGTGAGGCTCCGTCTCATTGGCGCTGCACTCTGTTCCCATGGAAATTGGTCAATTTTAGCGAGGAGGCTGAGAACTTCGGTGTCCTCCCTGGTGTGTGTACACATGATTAGGCTCCCTCCCCCCACCCCTCCTCTCCTCCAGGGCCTCCAAAGGGAAGCTGTAGACGGGGTTGTGAATAGAGGTGGTGACAGGGATCTTGTTTGGGTGGGGAAGGGGGTTGGTGGGGCAATTATGGCTCTCACAGTGATGAATGCCCCTCCTGTCACCCCTCCACTCCCCCCCCTCTCCATTTGGGCGAACAGTGGGGGGGACTAACAGGGCCTCTGCTGTGAAGCCACCGCTTCTTTCTGCCGAGGCAAAGTTGTCATTTCACACATCGGCAGTCGCCAACATGGCACCTACCTAAGGTGACACCGTCTCCTCGATCCGCACGTTACTGTTTTAATTCCACTGTCGTCCGATGTTGCGATGTCATTTTTAACCTTTTGTCCCCCTGCTGTAGGTTGTTTTAAGAGGGGACTTGTCACTCGATCAGCTTGTGAAGCCTAATCACGTCTTTGTCTGTCTGTCTGTCTGTCTGTCTGTCTGTCTGTCTGTCTGTCTGTCTGTCTGTCTCCTGTTCCCCTCCAGAATGCTGAGCCAACATGGCTGACATAAAGCTGCAAGCGAAAGAGGACAAAGAGGGGGACCCCGCCTCTGACAGGCCCTGGCGTCCACTCAGCGCCGCCCCCCCTCCTGTCCAGAGCAGAGCCGCCGCTTCCTCCTCGGACCCCGAGCGCAGGCCTTTGAACGGCCCCCAGCCAGAGAGAGCGCCCCCCTCAGGAGAGACTGTTAACCGAGCACCGTCACATTCCTCTTGGGACGGCAAGCCCCAACGCCGAGACGAGTCTGGTGGCGACGTGACCGGTGGCAGCGACCCCAAGACCACAGAGGACATCGCACGGAGGGTCTCGCCAAAAAATTCTACGCGTCCTACTCAGCTGCACAGCATCAGCTCTGCTAAAGCGCCTGAAGAGATCCGGTTTGCAAAAACCAAACCTCACGTCAAGTCAGAGGAGGCGTTGGCGTCCGAGGCTGCGTCCGACAGCGATGACAGTACTTTGGGTTTGCCCCGCAGACGCTCACTGCAGGAGCCCGCGGGTCAGAACCGGGGGGGTCGGGGAGCCACCGGCGGCAGCAGAACCCTCTGGGACTTCGGCTCGGAGTCCTCGGAGAGCTCCTCGGAAGACTGTGACGAGGACGCGACCTGGGAGCCGCAGAGCGAGTTCATGCACTTCCTGATGAGCAGCCCCAAGAGGACGGACTCCGCGTCAGAGCCCTCGCTTGGCCAGAGCCGCAGGAAGAGGAAGCTCAACGCCGTAGACAGAGCGGGCGACGGCGGCTTCGTTCCCTTAGCCAAACAACCCCCGACCCGCGATTGTTCCGACGACAGCGATGCATTCGCTAGCAAAGAGTGCAAGGCTAGGAGGAAGCCTAATGCCAAATCAGCCGTGGTTCCCCAGCTAGACTGTAGTGACGGAGTGGCAGACACGAAAGAGCACTTTATCAAGAGTAAATGTTACGAGGGCACCAACACGGGGAGCGCAAAACTGAACCACGCGAGTGCAGACCCGGTGTCGGACGCCGACGGCGAGCCGTTGTTCTTCCCCTGCACCAAGTGCAACGTCAACTTCAAGGAGAAGGCGCACCTGCACCGCCACATGCTGCACCACCAGGCCCCGCCCAACGCCAACTTGCCCCGCCCCTTCATCTGCCGGGAGTGCGGGCGCTCGTTCCGCGACGGCAGCGCGCTGCAGAAGCACATGGTGATCCACCAGGCGCGGCGGGAGCGGCTGATGGAGGAGATCAAGGGCCTGAGCGAGCTGCAGGACGAGGGCCGGCACGCCCGGCTGCAGTGCCCGCAGTGCGTCTTCGGCACCGACTGCGCCAAGACCTTCGTGCAGCACGCCAAGACGCACGAGAAGGACAAGCGCTACTACTGCTGCGACAGCTGCAGCCACATGGCCGCCACGCCGCAGGAGCTGGAGGCCCACCGATGCTCCGCCCACCAGGCCGACCACGCCCACACGGGCGCAGGCTCAGGCCCTGCCCACCACGACAGGCGGCCCAGGGGGCGGCAGGAGCTGCAGACGCCGCCGGCTACGACGCCGCCGGCCACGACGCCGCGCATCACTCTGTTACACTGTAAAATATGCCCCTTTAGCACAGCCAACAGGAAGATCCTTAAAAAGCACATTGAACTTATTCACCGACAGCCATATTTTGAAAAGAATGAGGAGGAGGAGGAGGAGGAGGTGGAGGAAGAGGAGGGGGAGGAGGAGGAGGAGGAGGAGGAGGAAGAGGGGGTGAAGCCAGTTAGTAGAGCTGCGGAGCTGAAGAAGCCGGGCTTGGACCTGCGCAGGTTAAGCAGCCAGGCTAAAGCTGGCCACTCACGCCTGTCACAGCTGCGGCCAAAGCTGAACTCGGAGACACAGACTCTGCGGAAGGGGGACGTGTCGCCGGCCTTTTGGTCCGCTGGTGTGGCCGACCTCTGCGTGCGCGCCAAAGCCTCGCAGGACGACCCGCGAGGTCTCAGCCTGCCAGTGTTCAAATGGAGCTTTGGCAGCTCAACAAACAAGCTGTCATCGGCTCTCCGGAAACTTGACAAGCCAAGCAAATTATCTCCCCCACCGACAGCCAGAATAGATGTGACAACGGGCCACCTGCATGAGGACGAGGGCAATCAGAAATGCGCAGAGCCGGGGCCGGGAGACAGGGAGAAAACAAAACGCATTAGTGCCACCGACGCCTGTTCCAATGCCACCACAGACAGACCCGCCGAGGCCATTCACCAAAACCACAAATCTGACTGTGACATTCCCAGTGGCAGGGGACTGCCGTCCCAGCCTGCTCCCCATAGAACGCTGTCCAAACGGAAAATGTCCATCCCCTACCATAACAAGACCAGGCCCAAACCAGAGCCCGTGTCGCCAGTGCTGTCGGAAGATGAAGAGGATTATGATGACTACGAGGATGATAATGACGATGAAGAGGACGACGATGATGAAGCAGATGCGTCCCTTGATTTTAGAGATTTCTCGTCCCCCTTTCTTGACAGCAGCGAGCGAAGACTAAACTCTTTTATGTCTGCGAAACCGCTCTACCTTCACCGATCCCGGGTGCCCCCCCGAAAAGATGTCCTGCGCTCCAACGGCTCGGAGGAGGAGGAGGAGAGCGACTGCGACGACGTGCAGGACCTGGTCATCAAGGAGGAGTGTGAGGAGTCCACTGTGAGCCTGGACGTCCCGTCGGCGCAGTCCCTGCATGGCTCATTCGCCGAGCGCCAGGGCCCGCCCACTTTCTCCAGCGACAGGAAGACCTGTCCGTACTGCCCAGCGGTGTTTGAGTCCGGAGTGGGACTGTCCAATCACGTGCGGGGACACCTGCACAGGGTGGGGCTTAGCTACGACGCCCGGCACATGGTCTCACCTGAGCAGGTGGCCTCTCAGGATCGACAGCCGCGAATACGGAGGAAGGCCCCCTCAGCCATCCCCCGCCGACTCAAGAAAGGTGTGGAGTCTTTGATTAGTTATGTCTTGAGTTATTATCCTGCTATTGTAACGAACTCAAGAAAGGTATAACATGTTTGATTAGTTATGTCTTTAGTGATGAGTTATCCTCCTATTGTAACAAACTCAAGAAAGGTATAACATGTTTGATTAGTTATGTCTTTAGTGATGAGTTATCTTCCTATTGTAAGCTGCTGCACTGCCCAGCACTGCTTCTTTTTGCTGTTCATGTGTCTATGTGAGCATGACCGCATGAGAGCGTGAACTGTTCATGTGTCTATGTGAGCATGACCGCATGAGAGCGTGAACTGTCACAATTATGTTTCACAATGATCAATAGAAAGACAAGTGAGCTGAAGCACTACATATGATTAGTCTCCTCCTCACACACACCTACACACACACACATACTAACAATTTGGGCTTGTGAGTATCTGATTAAATTTTGCACATGAAACGCCATACAGGTAATGACTAATATAAATGTACAAATATATAACTTTTTAAGACCCTGGCACAGCTGACTGAATGTGTATTTGCAGGTTGACAAATAACCACAAAAACAGAACCTGCCAAGTAATCTTACCGTAAAATCAGTTTCAAAATTTAAATGGAGATGTTAAGATACAAGTGTACTCAGGCTCTGCATTTGTTGATAAATATCAGTTAGGTAGGGCAGGTAAGGTAAATACGACATAGCCTAGCATACACCAATAATACTGGCAGTACTATGCAGTGCTATGGGGTAGTATCATATGTCATTATTATTGTAATGTACTTACTCATTTACTTATGCAAACTGAGGCGACTTATTCTCCACCTATCTAGGTCATGGCTAAGGCTGAAAATGCCAAATTGTGACTTATTGTTCTTTCAGAAGCAAAAGAATTAGCATTTTGTCACAAATCAGCAACTCCAGAATAATTTGGTGACATTAACTATGAGGCATGCCTTGCCCTTTTGACTCAGTCCTGCACTAAACGCATAATTATTGCATAATGAGAGAACTCTTGACTCTTATGTGTATACTACTATTAAATATACATATACACCATTGGATTTAATCTATGTGCATATTATTTGGAGCCTAGACTATACATTATATGAAATCATTCCTTTTACTGCAGCATTTGCATTTTCCTAAGCCTGTACCTTCACCTTTCACATTCTGCTCCAGCTACCATATCACAGATAAATGCATAAGAAAGTTGCGTCGCTCTGTTGTCACCAATATCCAAAGGCCCTTTGTCACCAGTAAGAAATGTAGCCGTCGGGGTCAATATTGGACTGATATTGGCATTGAATTAATGCATCCCTGCTCTTATCGTCTTAGCTGTTTCAGTTACACTTTTTTTCTGTCTGTGTTGCCTCAATTAGGAGTGTAACAAAATGGGTAACAATATGTGATTTTATGTACGTACACTGTACCGTAGGGTAAGGCTGCTCGATGATGGAAAAAATCTGAATCACGATTATTTGCGCCAAAACTGAAATCACGATTATTCAAACTATTATTTTGTTTTCCTCAGTAACATGCTTCATTCATTGAAAATGTATTCAAAAACATTTCGAAAAAACATTCTTGTACCTTCGGATTTTCCCTAATACCTTTCTTCGTAAACATTAGTAAGTCTCCTTTGATGTCTAATGTACAAACAGTAGAAATGTCTAATGTATACATCTAATGTACAGTACAAACAGTAGAAAATAATTAGGACAAAAACATTGTTTGAGATCATTTGGCCCTGAAATCGTTATCACGATTAGAATTCGATTAATTGAGCAGCCCTACCATAGGGTTGGGTTTAGTGTTAGGTATGTACAGTGTAGTTACATACTATTTCCTGTTACATGTACAGTGTAGTTACACACTATTTCCTGTTACATGTACAGTGTAGTTACACACTATTTCCTGTTACATGTACAGTGTAGTTACACACTATTTCCTGTTACATGTACAGTGTAGTCACACACTATTTCCTGTTACATGTACAGTAGATGCACTAAAAAAGGCACTGTAAAATACAATAGAATGGAATGCCTTTTATTGTCACCATACACATGGACATTAAAGCAGCTCCTTCTCCAGTGCCAATGTGTATGTAAAGTATTTACAAAATAGAATAAAATAAATAAAATAAAAATAAATGGCATAAATAATAGTGCAAGAAAAAGATAAAGAATAAAAGGGGGTAGGTTCCACATTTCTGAGGCGCTGTGTACATATGCAAGACAAAATGAGCTTTAACATTCAGTGTGATATGCAGTGTGGGTCATTGCACGTTAATTAAGTGTTGCAGAGGAAAGATACAGTATACAGATATTGCACAGTACAGATTTCAATAACATACATATTGATATCGCACAGCATTGGATAGAAGTCCAGCTGTAAAGTTTTCCACTGTTTCCCTAAACCATTCTGCATTTATCTTGCCCGCCTGTAGCAGCAGTGGACAAGTCCAGCTATAAGTGTTCCTGCTGTTTCCATTAGCTGTTCTGTGTTCATCTTGCCCTCCTCCAGCAGTGGTGGACAAGTCAGAAATAAAGTGTCACCGCTATTTCCCTAAATCATTCTGTGTTCATCTTGTCCTCCTCCAGCAGTGGTGGACAAGCCGGAGTCGCAGACGGAGCACACGTGTCCCCTGTGCTGGGGCTGGTTCGACACGCGGACGGGCCTGTCCAACCACGTGCGCGGCCACCTGAAGCGCATCGGCCGCGGCCTGGGCTCCAGCGGAGGCTCCGGCGGTCCTGGCGTTCCCGGCGTTCCCGCCTCCAGCAGCCGCTCGCCCCTCTGCATCCTGAACGAGCTGCTCCGGGACAAGACGGAGCACCGCAGCCTGCTGGCCCTCCTGGGCCGCCGGCCCTCCCACTCCCGCCCCTTCGTCTCGCAGAAGTTCGCCGGCAGCGACGGCCTTTTCCTCACCCCGACCGGCGTCCCCATCAAGGTGCAGCACGCCAGGGCGCGAGGCTCAGGGGCGGCCGGTACCGGGGCAGGTTCTGGTGGCGCTGGTGGCGGTGGCGAGCCCAAAAGCCAGCCGTGGGCAGGGGCGGAGGTGGCGGAGGGCAAGAGGAAGGAGAAGAAGGAGGAGGTGGAGCAGGAGATCAGGGTGGGCGATGCCAGCAGGGGGGCTGTGGGCGGCGGCGTGGTCCCGTCCAGCACGCTGGTGGAGCTGCTGCGGAGGAGGAAGCAGGAGCGCGAGCAGGAGATGAGGGGGGGGCACCACACCCACGCCCCCAGGCGACAGCTCCCCATCAGCCCAGCCAGGGAGAGCGTCGGCAGGCTGGCCGCCCTCAAGCCCGACCCCGGCTGGAGCCAAGGTAGCGTAAGCAAGTCTGTTATCGGCCCCCTGGTGGGGGACATTTGGATGCAAAATTTAAAATAAACATTATAAGTTCACTTACTCAAACCAAAGGTTTTCACAGGGTAACTTATTTTTCACCGGGTAAAACCTCATTTTAAGTGGAACAGCAACAAAATGGCTGATAATAGGCGCGTTGACGATAATAGGATCACTTCTGCTAAGACACACAGGAGGATAATCAGACAATAAAATCCTAACTGTAGTGCCAGTTGATCATCATCAGTCTCGTTCAGACACAGTGGACCAAATAATAGCTGATGTAATTGGTTTGCTTTGGAGGTCTGTTTCAGGAGTATCCAAAGGCATAACTGTAACGCATCTTAGTTGTGTGGTTTAGACTAAATTAATCAAAAAGTAATAGTGGAGTCCCTAAATGTAATTTGTTAACTGAGCCTTCATGTCAACACTGGGCACTCAAAGGACAGACTCCTGATCTGTTGGATCCTATCAAAACACAATGCTGTGTAATAGCAGGCACAATCTATTCTTCTTCCAAATGACAGCTGAGCATATGATTGGCCATGTTCCCATTGATGTGGAATCAAAGGAGATGAGCTGGTTATGCATGTATCACACGCTACCCAGAGAATTCCATCACAGGTTGTCTGAAAGAGCCGTGATTCATTTTCTCAGCTATTACCATGACCTTTAGTGCGTGGTGCAAAGGTTCGGAGCAGCGACTGGCTATGAGGTTGAGCTTAAGGTTTGCGATCCTCAGGGCCTGCTCGTTGCCCGGTCCTCATCCTCCAGGGGCTATGAGGAGGCTCTTAAGGTTTGCGATCCTCAGGGCCTGCTCGTTGCCCTTTCCTCATCCTCCAGGGGCTATGAGGTTGAGCTTAAGGTTTGCGATCCTCAGGGCCTGCTCATTGCCCTTTCCTCATCCTCCAGGGGCTATGAGGTTGAGCTTAAGGTTTGCGATCCTCAGGGCCTGCTCATTGCCCTTTCCTCATCCTCCAGGGGCTATGAGGTTGAGCTTAATGTTTGCGATCCTCAGGGCCTGCTCGTTGCCCTTTCCTCATCCTCCAGGGGCTATGAGGTTGAACTTAAGGTTTGCGATCCTCAGGCCCTGCTCGTTGCCCGGTCCTCATCCTCCAGGGGCTATGAGGTTGAGCTTAAGGTTTGCGATCCTCAGGGCCTGCTCGTTGCCCTTTCCTCATCCTCCAGGGGCTATGAGGTTGAGCTTAAGGTTTGCGATCCTCAGGGCCTGCTCGTTGCCCGATCCTCATCGTCCTTCTTGCATCCCTTGAGCTCCTCCGTGTTCTTCATGTTCCCCCACCTCCAGAGCCTTTCATTATTTACCAAAGCTCATTTAAAAACATGGTATTTCAATCACAACTAGACCCATTAAATAGGAATGCACCGTGCCAAGCGCCACAGCATGAGCTGAGGGGAAGGGGGGATGTGGTTGGGGGGGGGGGTGCTGAATGGAAAAAAGTTTCCCATCCGTAGAATTATTGTAACGTGCACAAAGAGAATAAATGTCACCGAAAGTGCATTTGAAATTGAAATGAAAAGCCCCAGTTGCCCTTTGATGTTTCAGCTGTGCAGCGCATCCGCAGCGTGTACACACCTTTTGTTTCATGTCTGTCCAAATAAAGAGTTGCACTCCTGTTCGCAGAAAGATGTTAATGAAGATTTAAAATGGCGGGCCATTATTTATTTATCTCTGGGTTTGAATTGTCCATCTCAATTTCCGCATGATTTCTTTTCAATCGATTGATTCATTCCACTGCATCCAGTTAATCAAATGTTCAATTCCTGAAGCACTTTCACTTCCAACAAGTTGATTGTTTTGTGCTCAGAATGGCGACAGCAATTTCAAATAGATCCACTTTTTAAAGTGACACTTTAAATTGGACACTCCTTCAAGTCAGATTCTTTCTTTGTTAATTTCGAGACAAAAGACAGGGGCTTTCATGTCAGGCAGTTGCCTTGCTTCCCTACTGGTGTTGAAAGGCTGGGTTAAGGAATTTGGATGTTATGTTTTAAAGACATTATGTTAATTAACCAACAAAACACCTCAATTGTCTCATTTTATTGTCAGTGGAACAATTCACAACTCGTCTGTATCCTTTAGCTTGTCGCAGTGGTAAGAAAGTGAGGTGTAGAAGCAGATGTTTTTTGCCTATTATGTTTCAAACGACACAGTGGTTCCCACTGTAGGTGTTTCACTGTCACAGTGACACTGACGCGTTTAGGTAGTAATTTTAGAAGACTCGGGGCCATTTTATAGCCTTCTCTGAATTTCTTTAGAACTCTTCTTTGTGTCTTTGTAGAATTCAGAACTCCTGTCTTTAGAACTTTCTACTGTTCCTTAACGCTGTCATGTCACAATGAATCATTTATTTTCAAGACTGTTGCATGACCTCACCCTTACTTTGCCCCAGCGACACGCCTTCATTCTCAGCGTGCAGTGTCCCTAAGCATTTCCTGACGAAGAGGCGATATCTCGCAAGTGCTACACAGTGACCTAAAACAGCTAGCAATTAACCAGCCTGGCACCGTCGACCCCACAGCCCTCTTTAAATTGAAGTTTTTAAATCAGGGCGAGGAGAGAGACGGCACACTCAGTGCCCACACGGCCTCCAGTTTGTAGCCTCGAGGTGAAAATAAGCCCCCTGGAGTCATTAGGTGGTGGTAAACATTGCCTTCAACAACACCTCCCGCGCCAGCAAGTGCAAAACAGAGCGATCTCTTATATATGAAAACAGATGGAGGGCGAGGTGAACACGCTCGGGGAATAACAGCTTTACACCACTGTCTCCTCGCCTGCTAGAAAATGCTAGCACTTATCTCTACCCAGGCTGGGTGAAGCTGACACCAGAGGCTCCAATTGTGCTACCGCGCTGATTCCAGTGTTACGCAATATTTGCTAAACACCTGACAGATATTGCAGGGAATGAGAGGGAAGGTTCTTCAGGCTATTGGAACTGACCACCAGAGGGGCAGAATTTGCTCTGGGTCTATTACATCTGCCATTTAGTTATGTGTATTGCCCCCGTATGTAGGCAAATTTAAAGCAACACTAAGTACTTTTATCAGCCTTAAAATAATGTTTCCAAAGTGGTTTCAGGGGTTTATCAACTTGTAACTAGGTGAAAGGCACTTTTAAAATTCGCTTTGCAGCCCTCCATGGGCTATAACCGCACTAAGTAAGTTTAGAGGAGGAGTGGGCCGTCGCTCTGTAGTTTGACTGAGAAACAATTCTGCTTCCAACCTTTAGGGCGACCGAAGACGAAAACTACTTAGTGTTGCCACACTAAAGCACCTTTCTTCAATTAAGTGATTACTAAGCCTGTTGAGCATGCAGGTCCCAGATATTTCATTAAATCGGCATAAAGTTGATGATGAGTAAGCATTACAGAGAGTAGGGTTTACACTTACACTACAATGGTCCAAATGTAGAAATATTAATATCTGCCTAAGTGTGTTTGTTTTGGTATTTACACAAGAAAAATATAACTTTAGGAAAGGTCATAGGAATGAGGCCAGAGCCAAACTGGGAGCGAGTGTGAGAGAGAAGGGGAGTAGAAAAGAGGTTAAGGACAGCACGACAGACGGCCAAAGAAGAGATGCTGACTGCAGGAAAATAGGGGATACCACATTGCTAGTTTTACTGTGGTCAGATACAGTCAGGGATGGACTACACTTTCCATAAGAGTGACCTAACGTACCGTACTGTTTAAAAACAATAGCTCATGGTGTACTTATGCACTACTTTGACGACATAAATTATGATGTAGAAGCTGCCCTCAGCCTCTAAATGCTTTGGCGTCATTGGTGGTGTTTCCGATTTTGTCTTGCAGGGAAGACTGATGTGAAGAAAGTGTGCATTCACTGCAACGCAACCTTCCATAGTGCTGTCAGCTTATCCAACCACCTACGAGCGTACGCCCGAAGGAAGAGAACTGCCCTCTTAGAGGGAACAAGTAGGTTTTTCTGTCTTTCTTTTCTTATATGGTACCAAGCCCTCACCCCTGCAAGGTTCACTCTTTTGCTTTTCACCTTCACCATATTTTATTTAAACCTAACAGTCCTATTGTCCTATCCTCACAAAGGGTCATTGCTCCTGCACATTTCTGTTTTTTTTTTTTTTTTTTCACTTGCTTTTCCTCTCTGCCATTTTCTATGGTTTTTCATGTGTTAAAATCTCTTGAGTTACTGTGTTTATGTCTGTGTTTTGTAGCTTATGATTGCAAACAGAAGAAGCCAAGATCACGGCCAGGGCCAAAGAAGAAAATGTTCTCATTGCCACACACACCGGAAGAGATCTACAGACTCACCTGCAGGTGCACACCACTTTTCTCTGTTCTTATAAGACATCTACAGACTCACCTGCAGGTACACACCATCTCTTCTCTGTTCTTATAAGACATCTACAGACTCACCTGCAGGTACACACCACTTTTCTCTGTTCTTATAAGATATCTACAGACTCACCTGCAAGTACACACTATCTCTTCCCTTCTCCTATTTAGGGTTCCCACGGTCATAGAAATCCTGGAAAAGTCATGGAAACTGAAAATGCAATTTTCCAGACCTGTAAAAGTCATGGAATTTTGTAAATTCACTGAAATCTTTGGAAAAGTCGTGGAATTTTAGTTTCTCCCTAATGCAACTACAGAGTTCTGTTACGTTATCATTGGGCCTAGAGTTGACAGTATTTTGAGTGTTAAAAAATTCATATTTAGCCCTAAAAGTATGCTAAATTCTACACACTTAAGGTGCCGTGAAGGCATGGAAAATTCACTTTAGGTCATGAAAAAGTCATGGAAAAGTTTTAAAATTTTGTCAGTGAAAAACAGTGGTACTGAGACCTAATTGGATAGGACATTGGTTTTAATGATTTTTTTTTAACAATTGATTATGTGCGAATGAAAGGAAGGAACATCAATCTGCATGTTTCCTGTTTTAAACTATTTCAAGAAATAATTTCTGACCAGCTGATTCAACCAGATCATTGTGAAATAACAACGTGTGTCGTGTCTTTGTAGGAAGTAGCTAGAAATATAATTATCAGGGTGCCATTTAAACCCCTCCTGTCGGACAAAAATATATGTTCTTTTCACTTCAATCCAAGCTGCCTGAACTACCCCAAAATATTTAAATGCATGTTTTAAACCATTGTGAAAATTGTGTTGCTCAGTCAGTTTTATTTTAAGAAAAAATGCAGAAGGTATTTGTGTCTACATAACTCCATAAATGCTTGCATATACATCACCTGTTTAATCAGTTTTCCTACTAGTCATGCCCACATCCTCTCTACGATACAACAGAAAGTAAAGAAATAAAAATGTTTCCGTTAATCTGCTACCAGACTAGCTGTGATATGCCCAGTCTTGTGTACACTCGAGGACGATATTATTAGCCCCCCTCTTGAAATTAGACATCTCTCTTGATTTCTCGGTGAGAATGACAGTTATTAACAAGTTTATGTTATTCTGGAAACAAGTATACTATGGAGATAATGTTTAACAAGTTGAATTTGGAATTTGGTATTGTTATAAGCAGTTTAAACAAAAAAGGCAAAAATGACAAGGACAAAATTATTAGCCCCCTGATCATTAATCGTTAGTATGGTGCCCTTTATGACCCAAATCTGACAAAAGGCTCCTTGATTAGTTGTTAACTAGGTTGGCACATGTCCTTCTAGGGATTTTGGCTCATTTCTCCATTGCAAATTGTTTTAGCTGGTCCAAATTGCATAGATGTTGAGCATGGGCATTCATTTTCAACACTCATCAAATATCTAAAGGATTGAGGTCTGAACCACTTCAGGATCATGGTTTTAGTATCCTTGAAGAACATTTGGACTAATTTGGATGTACGCTTTGGGTTATTATCTTATTGAAAGACCTAGCAAAGATCTTAGCTTAATCTATGACCATATTTCTGCATGGTCTCCTTCCATATTCTATCACAGTCTTCTTTTTTCATGGTGCCGTACACCCAAACAAGGCTTCCGGTGCCTGAGGCTGCCACAGAATGATGACTGTTACCATGTTTAACTGTGAAAACCGTGGTTTACCAAGGTTTAAGGCCTATCCCTTTCTTCACCTAACAGAAGCAGAATTCATGCGTCCAATCAGGTCCAATTAAATCTTATCAGACCAAAGCACAGACTTCCAAATCTCATTTTTGACTTTCAAATGTTCACAGGCAAACCTCAATCGGACTCTGATATGCAGCACCTTTAGTAAAGGGGCACTACTGTGGTGGTGGGAACATTAAGGTGTTCGGCTGTTTTGCAGTCTCAGACACAGGGAGCATGGGTCTGGGTTTGGATTCCTGGGTCTTCCAGCAACATAATAACCCAAAGCATACATCTAAATTAGTTCAGAAGGTCTTCAAGGATACTAAAACCATGATACTGAAATGGCCCGCTCAGAGTCCAGTCCACAATCCCATTGAGAGTCTGTGGCAAATGTCTGTGTTCAACATCCATGCAATTTGGACGAGCTAGAACAATTTGCAATGGAGAAATGGGCCAAAATCCCTAGGAAGACATGTGCCAATCTATTTAACAACTAATCAAAGAGCTTTTTGTCAGTTTTGATTCAGAAAGGTACCGCGTTGACTATTAATGATCAGGGGGCTAATAATTTTTCCTTGTCATTTTTTGCCTTTTTTGTTTAAACTGCTATAACAATACCAAATTCCAAATTCAACTTGTTGAACATTATCTCCATAGTATACTTGGTTCCAGAATAACATAAACTTGTTAATAACTGTCATTCTCACCGAGAAATCAAGAGGGATGTCTAATTTCAGGAGGGGGGCTAATAATATCGTCCTCGAGTGTATGTGCAGTTGACACTATTTGCTGCTTCGATTTTTGTTGTTGTGCTAGGATTTAGTTTAGCTGAGACAGTAGCCTATTGAACACTGCCACTGTATTTTTTTCCCAGGCAGAGAGGGAATGTAGGCTACACTGTGTATATATAGGCTTCGTTATTAGGCCATTGTACAGGCCCTGCAGTTTGCTACAGGCTCTTGTGTCTATTAATGACATCTATTTAGCCACCCCAGAAGTAGGTCAAGGGTACCGCTTGATTGTTGGCAATGAGAGAGTCTGTCCTAAAATGATCATTATGCTTCCTCACCAGTAGGCAAGTGAGCAATGAAACACATGTTCCCGGCTGTTGAACTGATAGTAATAGTGGTTAGCCACCCACATATTAGAGATTCAAAGGCCTCCCCTCACCTGAAACATAAGCATGAACAAGAAAGGTATTCCTCTTTAGTTTGGATCTAGTTCAGGCAGCTCATTTAACACCTGTATCACAGGTTGTGGTTTGCGGTTCTTACAATATGAGGATGTAGACAATATTGAAAGCAGTAGTTACCAGAACAGATGCTGGTAGAACTGAAACCATAGCTGTCTTGGTTTTTCAAGCACGATGCTGTTACAACCAGCAGTTTGTTTATTTATTCAGTTGATGTCTAGTGGAAAAGAAACTACATTTTCTTACGGCTCAAAGTCAAACTAAAATGTATTTGAAACGATGCTGCTGTTTCCCATCCTCCTCCCATCCCAACCTCATCTTGTAAAATCAATTATTTAATAAAATGTATATTTAAAGAAGACATAATCTAAATATCTTGCCCACTCAGGTTAGACTATTTTAGCCATAAAAGCAAAAAAAAATTAAAACTGAAATATTGTGCAGCAGTTGTAGTCCACTCCACTGCACTACTGAACGTAAAAATTCAAGCTTAAAACTCACAGAAAACACCCTGCACACAGCCTTCAAGACTTCAAGACTAGACAGCCTTGTGGCCCAGGGGCTGATGATGTGCAGCATAAGTATAAATAAAATCTCTCAAATCACCGCACGATAGTCTCTGCTGTTTTTATATTGGTGGACAACGCGTTTGGCCAGTTTTGAGTGAGCCTGCCACAGCGAGGGTGAAATGCGTAGAAAGAGAGCCTGTTTATTTCGTGTGTCCGGCAGGTTGTGTGGCCTGGTCTTCCAGGGTCACGTGTTCCGCCTTTGCTTCGTGAACATGACGAAGCGAGAGCAAAACGTGTAGAAAGAGAGCCTGTTTGTGACCCGTGTGTTGTGTTTCCGGCAGGTTCTGTGACCTGGTCTTCCAGGGCCCGCTGTCGGTGCAGGAGGACTGGATCAAGCACCTTCAGCGCCACCTCATGCACACCAGCGTCCCGCACACGGGCGCCGCCATGGTGGAGGTGACTGCCGTCTGCAAGGAGCTGCCTCCACCACCCCCGCCCGAACGCCTGGTGCTGCCCAACCAGCACACCCCCCTTCAGGTGGCACCCACAGTCTCCTAAACTCCTAACCTGTACCCCCAAACACCCCCACCCCCGCCCGAATGCCTGGTGCTGCCCAGCTAGCACACCCCACTTCAGCTGGCCCCCACAGTCTCCTAAACTGCCCCCCCCACCCCAACACCCCCACCCGAACGCCTGGTGCTGCCCAGCCAGCACACCCCACTTCAGCTGGCCCCCACAGTCTCCTAAACTGCCCCCCACCTCACTATCTCTCTCTCTGTCCGCCTCTGCTACAGAACTCTGCACATGTATATAACTACATGACTGATAGCTATATATTATATATGAAGTATATATGAGAGCTATATATAACTACACACTCAAGATGGGTATATAGAGAGGTAAGAGAGTTTGTTTCTTCTTCCTGTATTGCACATCTAGCTACCTTGTCCGTCTGTCCATCTGTTCTGGACAGTTCTTCTGGAAGCCTGACCCACCTTCTCCTTGTGGGCAGGTGAGGAAGGGGACACCACAGAGCAGGTCGACAACGACGAGATTATTTTTCCCAGGTTCAGTTCGACCACGTGCTTCGCCAACCTCTCAGAGCGTTAAGGGCTGGGCGCGTTCCAAGGTGCCCTCCGTTCACCATGCAGAAGTCCATACGGTTCAATAACCAAAAGCGACAACACAGACCTCAGAAATTGTGTCAAAAGACCCTGACCGTTACACACGTGACCTCGGCGGACCTAAACGAGAAACGGGGTCATCTAATTAAGCGTGATCAATATGGCTGACCTCATGGGCGTGGCTCCCTTCTCATGGCTAGCAGGCTCATCGATGGCGGTCACGCTGATCAGAAAGCTGTCTGGTGTCTTTTTCACATTGCCAAGTTTCTCAGCGATGAAGGCTTTCAACCTGTACCTGTGCTACATGTCATTTCATCATGCTAATTAAACTCAGTAGGAATCACTACAAATCCTACACATTACATACATTTACTGAACAAATGAACTGTGAACGTGTGGCTAGCTGTTTTCATATTGTTTGTTTGTTTTGGCCAAGCCTTCACTGGTGAAATAGACTCCACAAACCCTCAATTGTAATGCAATACATTGAACAAGGTGAAATCCGGGTTTTCTTGTATTTAGAATGTTTATAACCTTAATGAAGCACATTGTAACATGTAATGTTGTTTGATGCTGTAACTCTTCCAAATATTACTTTAACGGAAAAGAAGCTTTTTTCTCACTGGAACTATAGATATTATGGCTTTTAAAAGATAATAAGCTCATTTCTTAAGGTCAGTTTGGATTCTGATCACATTTTTATGGTGCTGATAAAACAGAGCTGACACAGCATTCAGAGATTACAGATTATTATTATTTTTTCTTCTCTAACATGAAGAGTAATGTGAGCATACTAGTGACCTGTTTCCAAATAACAACTTATCGTACCCTGACTGGCCCATCCTAGAGGACGATTTGGGGTGATCTGTGACTGGATTTGTACCGCCTTGACAATCGCGATCAAGTTGTCTCCATCTCCAGCTGGTCTTGGAAGGATCAGCCTCCCAGACTGCCCTGCGGCGTGATGCGTAGATGTACATTGAGATTGGGAGTGTGCTGATATTTACACCCCACACATGGAGCGCAGAGAGACCACACCCACTCTGCAACTGCCACACACCATGTGACCACGATGTCCTCTGCGGAAGCCGACAGTGGCAGGTGTCCCTGAGGTCGGCTATGAGGTTGTGAGTTTTTGTTTGTGTGTTTGTTTGTTTGTTTGTCTGTCTGTCCGTTTTTTAAACGGAGACACAACGATTATGATGTCTGATCTGTACAATCTGTATTTTTGTACTTGGTTTGCCCAAACCCATCCTTGATCACTGAATGATGGTCACAGGATGACGATGGCAAGCCTGTCGAAGCTCCTGCATGCAGAGCTTCATACAATCAACATGGGTCAGAGCTTGAGACATCCTCTAGTCTGGGCCAGAGAAACACTTCCTCTGTGTTTTATCCTCCTAGTATTTTTTCATGCACCCAGTAATGATATATTCACACAAAGGATTGAGTAGACAGCCTAAAGCTGTAACACATGGGGAACTGGTTTCATGTTAGCTGCCTCAATAGTCCTGCTAGTTTAAAACGGCAAGAAGATGTGTAATATAAGAACACCTAGAAAGCCTGTAGTCTCTATTCCCCTTGTGTTTTGTTAATGTACAGTACAACTGATGGATCGTTCTCAAACTTCAGTCACTACAGGATTTTGTGACCTTGAGATTTTGCAAATTTATTCTAATTCAAGGATCGACTGAATCACAGTAAAAACTTTGTCATTGTGGTAATACACAAAAAAATCTTTTATGGAATTTCTGCATTATTTGCGATTGTTTTTATTTACCTGAAAATCACCAAAAATTGTAACCACAACATTTTAAAGAATTTCTGCAGTAATTTTAGTCACTTTTTGCCACAGCAAAAAAAAAACTCTAGCAAGATCCTGGTGGGACTGAAACGAACACACACATACCGATTTCCTCGGCGTTACTGGGTCATGACACTATAGTCTCCGAGATGAGTTGTTATACGGAAACAGGACCTCTGTAACCCTAACCATTCCCTAGGGGTTTCATTTGTACCGCGGCATTTATATCGTATCTGTTTGGCTTTCTGTGATGAATTCAGCAGTCACCCGCAGAAATAAAAATAAAATCATAAGGTTTGTTCACATTTACTTGTACAGTGGTATATTTTTAACTATATGCATGTGATGTGTAGATGTTGTGGAGTTAGAACATACAAAAATGGGCCAACTCATGGGCAAGCACGGCTTTGAAATAGTTATGGTTCTCCAGGCCTTTTTCTGAGGCCTGTTTTTAAAAGCTAAGCTGTTTTGCGAGAATGAAATGATTCTCCTCATGAAACGGTTGCACACAGTGTTGGAGTGGCAGCTAGTGTGGGATGCCCTCTGTCTGGTATCTGGAAAGAGTGGCCAAACTTAAAGTGAAACTACAACAGCATAGATCAGTGGGGGCCACTGACTGTGGGAAGAAGCTTGGAGATATCGACCGGCAGCCAGGTTGCTGAATACCGATTTTCACGCCTCTTGGTGGACAGCTCACTGTCTGACATGAAGATTTGACAGTTTTGTCACCCAGATCCAAATGTTCCATTCAAGACAGCCGCCTCAGCAGTTCATTTTTAAAGGAGAACTTCTGTGTAAAATGAAAATTGGCATGTTAAAACATCATACCGAGTTGGTATGTTTGCTGAGGAGCAAAATTGAGTTAGCCTGTTGCATTCAGAACTTAACTATTTTTTACCGTTTGTCCCAGAAGGCTAACAATGGAAGTGGTAGGTGCCCTTAGATGAAGCATGAAGATTACGCTATTATTAAACCATTAAAACAGTTCGAAGAAACTCCACACTCCATCAGTAGCACAACAAAGGCCACAACATTCAAAATGAGGCACTGAGAACTTTGTAAGTGTACACAACATTTATTAATTAAACAGTTAATTAAACAGCCGCCATAATAAAAATCCGCACGAGTCGATTGACGAACACGAACCAGCAGGAAAAATAGGAGGAGAGGTAGTACAATCGACTTGTTTGGACTTTCATCATGGTGGCGACAAGAAACAACTGCAAACTACTGCATGTAAGAACAGTTTTTTTTAAATAAACGTTGTGTACATTTACAAAGTTCTCAGTGCCTTGTTTTGAATGCCTTTGTTGTACTACCGATGGAGTGTGGAGTTTCTTCGAGCTGTGTTAAATAATAGCTTAATCTTCATGCTTCGTCTAAGGGCACCTACCACTTCCATTGTTAGCCTTCTGGGACAAACGGTAAGAAATAGTTAAGTTCTGAATGCAACTGGCTAACTTAATTTTGCTCCTCAGCAAACATATCAACTCGGTATGATGTTTTAACATGCCAATTTCCATTTTAAAGTTCTTCTTTAAATCAACTGACTAGAATGAGACCTCACTTTCCCCAAGAGTCCACAGCTCCTCCTCACAGCCTCAGGTAGATGAAGCCAGACCAAGATGTGGATCAGGCCTTAAGATAGGCCACAAACAGACTCCCCAGCTCCATCCAGTATTGCATCAAGGCTGCCACAGGGGCCCCAGCTCCATGCAGTATTGTATTGAGGCTCCCACAGGGGCCCCAGTGCCATGCAGTATTGTATGGGGGCTCCCACAGGGGCCCCAGCTCCATGCAGTATTGTATCGGGGCTCCCACAGGGGCCCCAACTCCATGCAGTATTGTATGGGGGCTCCCACAAGGGCCCCAGCTCCATGCAGTATTGTATGGGGGCTCCCACAGGGGCCCCAGCTCCATGCAGTATTGTATGGTGGCTCCCACAGGGGCCCCAGCTCCATGCAGTAGTGTATCAGGGCTCCCCTAAAGTCCCCCAGCATCCATCTGAAGCTACCATCAAAGCCCCATAAACCAATTGCCATTGGACAGCTCCGGAGGGAATAGGAGAACCCCCCCCCAAACTTCACCCACCCCTCCACCACCCCATTCCCTGCCCCCCCCCCCCCCTTTTTTCTTGCAGGAATAATTGTAGCACTCGCGCCTTCATTAGCGTCTCCTGCTTGTATCACAAGGATGCTCTTCATGAAAGTTGGAAGCATGTCCTGCACACACGTAGTCCCATGGGGGTTCCTCACCACACACACACACACACACAGACCCACGAGGCACAAATGAATAACGTTAAGCCGGGGATTGTAATGAGATTGAGCAAACCATGACCAGGTTCGGCTGAATCCATTATTCCACTGGCAGCATTATGAATGAGAAGAGGAAGGAGGGCAGCTGTGTGTGTGTGTGTGTGTGTGTGTGTGTAAGCGGAACATAAAGAAATGTGCTGCTGAGGTTGTTGTGGCCCCAACACTAGCCATCTGCTGTGGGGATGCGGTGTTAGCAGGACGGAGCACGACACACACACACACAGACACACACACACACATCATGCACGCTTATCATCAGGCTCCCTATCAAAGGCAAGCCCTCTCCTGAGGAGCATAACCATCAGTCCCCTCTTCACCCACGAGAAGTGGGGATGGACACACACACACACACACACACCCCCCGTGTGAGATGCAGAGAGGGATGGAAGTGTATGTGTGTGTGCATACGTTATTCAACCAGTGGAAAAGACGGGAGAATAATGAGTGGGAATTGCAAAATGGGAGAGGAGACGTAGTGTTTGCCTTTTATTGCATGTGTTTTATTTGTTAAATCGAGCGCTCCAGAAAGCATATGCTGTGCGAGCCGGCGAAGTTGTCTCACATTAGTAGGGATGCCTCCGGAGATCATTAAAAAGGGCCTCTGGCACACGAGTACATCCTTAATATTTCATCGTGATGGCGACAAGCACAAACACAAAAGAGTTTTTGGAGAGGAAAGGGAAAAATAAAGGCAAAGCTGGAAGGGGGGGGAAATAAAAGTGTCTTTTCTTTCATTTCATTTCTTTTCTCGTCTCTTCTCTTCTGACCGCCTCTCAGATGAACCTGAGGACCTGAACTATAAAAAACTTGAAAAGCGTCTCCTTTAAATCTTTCTTCTAAATCGCCCCCTCTATCTCCCCATCTTCCTCTTCGCCTTTGTTATTCATCTCTCTTCATCCTTTTTTTTATCTCCGCCTGTCTTTTGTGTTGTCCTGCCGCCTTTGCTGCTCTCCCAACAGACATGGCCGCTCGGAGCTGGCAGTGCCCGGATTCCAGATTCCACATTCCACATTCCACTCCACGGCACCACTGGTCACTGCCAGAGAGAGAGAGAGGGAAAAAAGAAAAGGAAGACAGAAAAAAAATAAAACGGGAAAGGGCAGAAAAAAAATCAATAGGTTTCCATTATCCGGTTGGGCAGTGTCACTGGCCCGTCAATGATCCTGTTAGAGTCACAGCACCGGGGTGAGACAGGCCTGCAGTCAGAAAAACATGCTGACAGCGGCCAGGAACAAGTCAGAACACACATTTGCACTTCAAGCAGCCGTCCGAAGGAGTTGGGGTGGGGGGGTGCGGAGGGTGTCTGGAGTCTGGAGCAGGGGTGATGGGGATGGGGAAGGGGTGAGAGGGTGCTGCAGCAGCAAGTCCGAAAGACGGGGGTGGGGGGTGCAGAGGGTGTCTGGAGCAGGGGGATGGGGAACGGGTGATGGGGGTGCTGCTGCAGCAAGTCCAAGGAGTCAGGGGCACAGAGGGGGAGGTGGAGTGAGGAGGGGGGGGACCAAGGGGGCTGAAGATGTGCTGCTGAATGCAAGGTTGGGGGACGGGGGTGTTGGGATGATGGGGGTAGTAGGTGCTGTCCAGCCATCCTCAGTGCCCGCACACACCCCCTCCTCCTCCCAACACACACACACACACACACACAACCCTGGCTTGACTGTCTCCCTTCTCACCAACCCCTGCTTTTATCCCTGCCATCAATTATTTACTGTGGGACACACCAAAGGAAAAGCTCAGGTGCAGTGATTGTGGCGGAGAGATATTCATCACTTTCTTCCTCATCCATACTCTTCCTCATCCATACTCTCCACCTCCTGTCCCTCTCAGCCCCCTTCCTCACTCTGCTCCTTCCAGTGGCTTAGCAGGCGCACCTCTCTGTGTTGTTATGCATGTATTACAGTCATCGACCATATGTTTAATTATGTCCTGTTTTTAAAAATGATACAGGCCGGAGAATGGCAATTGCACATTTTTGTATTGCGAATACGTGCGTGAAGTTTCAGAAAGGGCTTGCCACAGTAATTTTGCCAGAGTGGACAAGATGTCTGCCTTATTCTGAGTTGTTTGCAATGTTTGGTTTCCTTGCCTGATCCCCTGGCCCCATCGCCTGATAAAGCTGGCATTGTGACGACAGATTTGGTCATTACCTCTAAGTTACAGTTAAAGGTTTGGGGTTTTAAATAAAAAAGGGGGCATTGTGTCTGCAAAGATAGCGCTTGGCAGATTTCACTCTCGTAGGACTATGCCTGTAATCCAGCGTGGCCACACTTGAAGCTGCTTAGGAGAGGGCTTCGCCGCTAACACCCTGACGCGAGTAAAGAAAGACATCACCCACCCCACAAAAGGACAGAAATCAATGCGTTTTGACAAGAATAGAAAAAGTGTTTAGGTTGCACTGTTGTGACTTCCACACAATACTTAAGCTCTCTCAGTCTCAGCCGTATCTTTGCTTGTTTGATTTGCATGTTAAGATGGTTTATGTGAACTGTCATTTGACGCACTGACGTCGGAACCAGTACCATAATTGCCATATGATTAGGGTACTTTAATTATCATTTGGGTAGTCTTTCCACTCACTGGACAATTATATGTATAAATCTGAAAAGGATGAAATTGTCGACATATTGTCTCTGTATCATTAAACGAAGACCAACAACAAAAGGTTAATTAGGAATTAGCGTCTTCTTCCCACATTAAATAGCATCAGGGTATTTCTTGGAAGACTTTTAGCTCGGGGCATCTAGTGACATCATGCAGAGGCGATTAATTAATGCATTTTTTCTCATAGTAAAACGGCATTTTTTTTTCAATTAGGCTTCATTTTCAGCGACCTTCTCTCCAACTGAGTTGGAAGATGACTGTTGGGAATTCGGGTTAATATGTTGACAAGACCGAACAATCCTAGGTCATGTTGCTCCCCACGCTTGACTGGTCTGGTTCAGTTCAGCAGCTGACAGGTCCTAATCACGCACTGTTGCCCTAGAGGCAAAGACAGAAAGGCAAGTCATTATGGAATTATAGACTAGTTTGCCAGCGTTAAATTGAGATATAATTAGGACGGGAATTGTTATTATAGTCTCCGTTAATTGGCCATACAACGACGTCTTATTATTAGGTAGTCGTGGTTTTTATTTATTTAGAATGAAGCCATGGCAGTAGAATAATAATTTGTTTACAGCCAACACTTGAATTCATTCATTTATTCATTCATTCATTCATTCATTCATTTGGTGTTATGTTTATGCGTGTAGTGGTAGGCTGCATTCACCGGGCTGAATTATGGTTAGACATTTTTCAGACGACTTGTTATCAAAAACGTCTTTGGTCTTTAGGTTGGATATCCTCTCTGCAATGAGATATAAAAACTATTTAAATGAGGGTCATATTGTTCTCTAAAATAGTAAAGTTGTGGGTCAAAATTGAATCCAAGCTTTGAAATGGAGGATGCACTTACTACTAATTAATAGAGACATGGTATGGTTTGACTATTATTATTTGTGTGTGTGTGTGTGTGTGTGTGTGTGTGTGTGTGTGTGTGTGTGTGTGTGTGTGTGTGTGTGTGTGTGTGTGTGTGTGTGTGTGTGTGTGTGTGTGTGTGTGTTTATTTAGAGATAAATGACTCTGAGGAAACAATCCTGTCAGTTAACACGATGATACTTGCTAAGGATAGGTTTTCTTTTTTTTCTTTCCAGTGAACCTCACATTGGCAAAGCGACTTCAATTCTAAAGCAGGCAAGCGTGCTTCATGTCAATTCCAATAGCACGCCTCGGTCTTAATGTGTCATTTACAATAACCAAAATAATAATGTAGTGAAGAGTCCTGCTCAGACAGTGACATGCTTGAGAGTGATGTTGCACCTCTGGCCACGCCATTTTGTCCTATTAATTACCATCTAAAGGATGCCTTCAGAGATGGAGCTAGGTGTGACGGAGAGCTGGTCAGAGAACAGCTGCCCCTCATCCCTCTAGGCGCAACCTGACCTCCTTTTTACTCCAGTAAATTGGACGGCTTGACAGGCCACCGCAACGCAAAGAGGTTTTGATTTGGATACGGGAGGAAATGCAGAAAACGGGCCAAAAATGACGAGTCAGACTAGAGCTTACGCCGAGATGGAAACACATCATGCCTGAAGGGAAGCGACGGGCACGTCCTCAGCGAGCCTAAATTCATTTAGCTGCAGACCTCAACAAAAGAAATGTCGCGGTAAATGTCTTGTTTTTCAGGACAGATTTAGATGAGCTTAAACGTGTTTTTGTTCGAAAGAGTGTGAATTGCATAGCAATTTAAAATCCTGAAAATATCAATAATTGGCACTGAGACAACATTGACATTACATATTTAATCACATTGTAGTGATTTAATAACCATGTAGGCTATTTAAAATAATTCTCCGTGGTGCTGCATCTAATCATGTTTGGAACAGCATTTATTGTAATATCTCTGCCCTGGAGAAGATAAGATTTCCTGACACATTTCTGGAACGTCTGAATGCAGATTGTACCACCAGCCTTTAAAACAATCAGCGCAAATTCTCCCCCACTCTCGTTTTTGTTGGTGTTAATTGGTCGTTTTAAACCATGGCAAAACTAGTGGGATGTCTGAGCCTATCACACGGCATTGTAGAGGGCTGTCTTCTGTCGTACAAAAGCTCAGACGACTGCATTGCTCACGAAAGTGGTGACGTACCAACATAGAACGCCAGGGGGTGCTGCACCACGTATATTGCAAGTGAAGTAGTGTGTCTTGAGCATCAGACTGGATAAAGAGCCTCTGTGAGGACTCTCCTAACAAAACCATTAGCCGATTTTGATACCAGGAATAGCCTACATATGCTTCCTCCTTATGCAAAGGTGAATCAAACATATGCAAATAAATTATTTTAGCTACAACGTTCGCGTGCACAACATGCAATATATATAGGATATTTTCACAATATGGATTAGTTTGACAGGTTTAGGAACAAGGCTCCAATATATAAAACTATCCGGTTTACTGATGTCTCGGCTTCTCGCTGTACTTAATAACACCCCTATGCTGTTGAAAAATCAGTGTAGGTCTACCCAATGGCCTCTTGCAGGTATAACTGGCCACTGTCTGTTGCAAGCACAGTGTTGAGGACTTAAATCCACCAGAATTGTGTAGATTAAATACTGATTGTTGTAATTCTTCAAGCTTAGCGTGCATGGCTTTATTGTTCTAACCGTGTCCCCGGTTTTCAAATACTGTAATTTCTGTAACGACTACAGAGTTACACACACACACAGGAGCTCAAAAATGTGTGGTTTTACATGCGGGGCAGTTTCACAACACTATCACCATCATCACGTCCCAAAGAGGTTTCTGTTCAGCTTGCCATTCAGCAGAATACCTTTGAGATAATTCAAAAGTATAACTTGGACTGCCTAAAATTTTTCTGTGCTTCATACTCTTAGCTTCGGGTGCCTCCCAGTAGCTATTTGTCACAGACTCGGACACTGAGGGAATGGGGATAGATGTCTCGCTTTAAAGGCCCAATATAGCAACATGGATGCGGCACTGATGAATATCACGGAAGAATATCAGCAGTCGGGGTGCATGCTATCCATCCACTGGCGCAATCTACACGGCCACGTATGGAAGCTGTTCGACACAGGTCTGTATTTTTTGTAGACATAATGCAGTCAAAACGGCACATCCTCAAAATGATGTTGTATTTGCTGTGTTCTAACACACAACACAAAGGGCACAGATTGCAAACAAACAAACAAACAAACAAACAAACAAACAAATTCCAGTGCTAGGCCTACCTTTAAAAAAAACAGCATATAAAAGAAAACGTCAAACGATCTATTTATTCTTCTACAATATAAAGGCAGAATAGTCAACTATGTGTGTTGCTTTCTCCAACGTTTTTTTCCTTGGCTAGTTATATATATTTAATTGCGACCCAACTGTTGGAAAAATGTCAGGCGACAAGCGCATATAGAGCGAATGACAAAACAGAGAGGGAGCATTGTGACAGTTGAAAAGACAGTCGGTGTGCTGCTAACAGGCGAACGCACCACTACAAAGTCACGCATGCCTTTGAGAGAGCAGCTTGTTTCATTGCAGATCTCCCAGGTTGGATCTCCTGTCGATTTGATAGGAGAAAAGAATGAGCCAACATGCCCTGTTTAAGAAACAAACATGCAGATTAGATTGGGGTAGGGTGGGGGTGAGGGGAGAGGTTGACAGCACACCTCGCCTCTTGCTCAGCCTTGTAAATAGCGTAAATATAAAGCAGTCAGCGTGGTTGACAACAGTTATCATCACCCCGCAGCGACAAACACAAACAATAACATTGTAAATTGTAATTCCTAATGTGCCTTAAACTTCAGACGTTCTGTGAAATTGAGTATATTCTTGGAATGGACTCCTGGCGCACTTGAATTACTGCACTATTAAGTCAATTACAATTAGGAAAAGGCAAAACGCTAAGCCCTGCCTACCATGTAAATCTATTAATACACTTTGCACGTGTTGCAAGACTAATTGTAGATATTTTGCTGGTGCTCAGTCGCTTAATGTTTAATGTGTTGGTGTTTGGCAGTTAATGAACAACATGTTAATTGCTTTAATTTAACGTGATAAAAAGGAGTTAGCGCATCGCGTTCATTTAAAATTTCTCTCCACTTTTTTTCTTTATAATTTTTTTCGCGTCTCTTTTGGCGGTTTTGAAAGATTTAGACCTGACAAGGCGTGTGTTAAATTTCGCTGCTCATCCTGGGAGTTGTCACCTGTTATATTACTGCTTGTCACCGCCGGCATACAGCTTCCCATGCTCACCTTTCCACCCAACCCCTTACCACAAAATAACACGCGGCCTTCATCGTCATGTAGTGTGTGTGTGTGTGTGTGTGTGTGTGTGTGTGTGTTTTATGCCGTAAAATAATGCTCTTTTCATCCAGGCTATACTAAAGACAAGTGCAACAAGGAAGAATGGGATGCGCCACCCCTCGATAAATGTTTTTTTAAATGGTCCACAAATTTGTTACAAATTCTCATTCAATTGTTTATATAAAAATCTTTCTTTTATTTCCCCAAATTTCCCCTTTGTCCTTTTTTCAAACGTAACATGCCCGTATATTTACATTACCATAATTATAGTTCACAAGTTGTCCTGGGTGGTCGAGGATATGTCAAGGACATAGATTAAAGAGAACGGGTCTGCTTCACTCTGCAGAAAAAGGCTCATGCTGGAGACGAGCTCTCAGCTGGTCTAATAAAACATTGTATTGTCCATATTGTAGAGAACTGAAACGTGTTAAAGGGCTGGGTTGACTCTGCAACCCGGCGCCAGGGATAATTATGACATGATCCATCTCCCAGCACGACAACATTATTCGTGACTGGTCCGGTTGGATTGAGTGTGTGTGACTAAGCGCCATCCCCGTTGAGAGCAGCCCGTTAAGTATTCCATTCTACTCGCCTCCACAGGCCGCTTCCAAGGTTGATCTAATCACCAGATCAACAACCCCAAATCTATACGAGAACAAATAATGGAGATGAAATGAACAAATGATTAGCATGCCGTGAAAAGTACAATACCGTTTCTTACTTAGCATTTAGATAACTGCCTATCCCGAGGAGCGGGCTTCAAAGTTGAACCCAGTTTAGGCGAGGGGGATTAATTCTGTCTCCTGCATGCTTCATTGAATCTCTCATTACCAAACTTTGTCTGTATTGATGTAAGATTTCATTGAAGATTAGAGCATTTAGTAAATCTTGCTTTTCCGCGTGTAGCCCATCAGATTTTTCCATGCGCACAGCACAGCGCCCGCTGGTCAATACCCGCGCTTTCATCCCCTGTCTGCTTCATTTAAACTTAATCAACTCCATCAATGAAGTGGAACAGCGTAACATTCCCTGGGTACAATGCTGTTCTTTTGTCAGATAATTCTTTGCTCTCCCTTTCTGTCAAGCCCATGCCACTAAACCCGAAATTACACTATGATGAACTATTTCAATCAATATGGTAATGAATATTGGCCGGGGTTGTCTGTTTGCAAGGGTTTAAGGATGCATGTGACAATACAGACATCTCTCTTTCTCTCTCTCTCTCTCTCTCTCTCTCTCTCTCTCTCTCTCTCTCTCTCTCTCTCCCTCTCTCTTTCTTTCTCTCTCTCCATACACAATCTAAACTGTAGACTGCCCTTTTTGTCGTTACTATCTTCCCATCCCAGTTTTTTTTCTTTTTCTTTTTTTTTTGTGCCCGCGTCATTCCACTGACATTGAAAATTGCTCGTACAATAGAAATGATATATCCTCGCTAGGGAACTATCTGAGTTGGAAACTGAAAACCGCCCGGTGCATGCAATTCTTTGCGATAAATTACTTGCACTGCGTACCCTGTTAACCATCAAGTAGGCTATCCCTTACCGGGGAGCAGAATAGATCAATCACGGGTGGCAGTCGGTGTGTGCTGTTATTCTTTATTTATTTTGCTGTGCTCCCGCCTGCACATACCTGCGCCTTGTCCCCCTGAATGTAAAATGCAATGCTTGGCACAGTGCATCATTTTTATACCGCTACCCAAAGAGCCATTTCGGAAGTATTTGCAAGGAAAATGTACATCCCCATCTGTTGCCCGGCTAATAAACGTGCCACCTTCCAGGCCCCGCCAGCGGTAATCATACCTTTAATGATCAACTGGCAAGTGATATACAGCGCTCCATAAAAAGGAACCGGCGCTTCCACGCGGCAATTGCTTATACGGGGGTCTTCAGTGTTTCCACATGTCCTGCTCATTTATTATGGCTGAGGATGTGCTAGAAACACGAGGTTCCGAGCGGTACACCCCAAACAATTCGTCCTTTCGCTTTCTTTATAGAGCTGGATTCTTCTGGTTGGCTTGCATCATACGCAAATCCCCCCATCTTGAAAAGTAGGTAATAATAGGCCAGTACGTCTTCATTTAAACCGAAAGTTTGGGGCTTGGGGGAATTGATTATAATATAAAGCATCTTAAGATGTGTGACTCCTTTTATTCAGTGGATTAGCCGTTATATTACACCAGACCTTTGGGTAATCATTATTAGAGCAATTCCTACCATAATTGCAAATTCTTATGAATTCATTTGTAAGGCACCACCAATCACAGTAGCAAACAAGGGAATCTCTAGCCTTTAATTAAGATTATTAATATAACTGTGCATGGAGGGCTTTAACAATCCCCATTTGACCACATTGCCCTCTTACATTATTTAAGGCTTGGTTTGATAGGAGCACACTCTTTGGAAGTCTAACAAGGATCAGCTATGAACCAGAGAATGACCATTCTGAGGAAAACGAGGCAGTATTTTTGGACACCCTGCAGTAAACAGCACAGCTGGTACATTTCTTGTCTAAGGCCTCCAACTGCAGACAATTCTCTGCAAGCAGACATGCACCCTGAGCTGAACTTCACGCAGTTCAGCTGTCCTCCAGTAGGGGGAGTTCAGAAGTCGTGACCCCCAGTCCGACCCACCACAGACATGCACACACGCACGCACGCACGCACACACACACACACACACACACACAGAAGGCATGCCAAAAAGAGGCCTTTAACAGGACCAGCTAAGCCATGTAACCAGCCGAGCAAGGGCCTTAGGGAGGTCTCTGTAACTCAGCTCTGAAAAAGAGAGAAAAAACAGGCTAATGTCTCCTTTTACACACCTGCCATCCTCTGCAGTGGCCGTCCAAGAGCAAGCGATGCTGCTTGTGTTTCCTGCAAATAAGCAAAGCTGAGCACAGTGGGGGCACCACCACCACCCATGAGCTGCCACGCTGAAATTGAGAATTACAACTATTTTCCCAAGCAATGTAAATGGCTCTTTGATGGTGCTTTGGATGTGTGTAATGGTGTTTTCTGCACCTACGTCATGCCTGTCCCCTGTGGTTCGACCCCTTCAATAAGCAAGCCACCAGCCCAGGCATGCCTGCTCATCGTCGCCCTCGTCCCCATCCCTGGGTGTGGCGGACACAATGAGGGGGTGTGTGATTATTGGCGATAAACATATAAGCATTACACTTATCTAATCCTGTGGATACAGTGTGAGTCAGACCCCGCAGTGGCATAAGCAGGATGGGTAATAGCAAAGCAAGTGGGTGGTGTGTGTGTGTGTGTGTGTGTGTGTGTGTGTGTGTGTGTGCGCGTGTGTGTGTGTGCTCATACTCCTTCTCTTGTCCTTTATTTTAAAAATATAACTTCTACCGACATTTCCAATCTGGGAAATGAAAAACATATCTCACAGTAGGCTCAGTGCAGTTGAGTTTATATAGTTGCACTTGAGGTTCTCCTCCAAAGTTGGAAGTAGATGTCATGGTTTGTAGGCGTACGTCTGTGTGTGTGTGTGTGTGTGTGTGTCTGAGATGGAGCTTAGGTTCCAGGGCCTTTGTTGCGTTGTTCTTCTGTGTGCTGTACGTTGTGCTGTACGAAGAGGAAGGATGGGGAGGCAGAAGCCTCACAGAGCGAAACATAATGCAGCACACATCAAAGAGGGACATGCAGTACTGTTGCAACGGCATATGTACACCAGCGGAGACCACATGGATGATTGTAATGTTAGTGTGTGTGTGTGTGTGTGTGTGAGTGCATGTTCATGTTTCTGTGTATGTGTGTATGCATGTATATGTGTGTGTGTGTATGTGTGATCATGTTTCTGTGTGTGTATATGTGTGTGTGTATGTATGTGTGTGATCATGTTTCTGTGTGTGTGTGTGTGTGTGTGAGTGTGTGAGTGCATGTTGATGTTTGTATGTGTGTGTGACTTTGTAAGAGGAACATCAGATGGAATGAATTGGAAGTGGCCTCTCCTCTAGTCTCTCTCAGGTGCTGTTGTATTTGCAGCCAAGCCCCTGCTGCTTTCATCTCTCTCAGAGAGGGTGTAAACAGCTGTCAAGTTTGATTGACAGAGGAGCACGGACTGTGTGTGTGCCGGCTGCCGTGGTGCAGCGAACACTCACGCTCGCCTCTGAACACTCGCGCTCACCTCTGAACACTCGCGCTCACCTCTGAACACTCACGCTCACCTCTGGTGTGTAGTGAACACACACGCTCACCTCTGAACACTCGCGCTCACCTCTGGTGTGTAGTGAACACTGGTGCTCACCTCAGGTGTGTAGTGAACACACACGCTCACGCTCACGCTCACCTCTGAACACTCACGCTCACCTCTGGTGTGTAGCAAACACACACGCTCACCTCAGGTGTGTAGTGAACACACACGCTCACCTCAGGTGTGTAGTGAACACACACGCTCACCTCTGGTGTGTAGTGAACACACACGCTCACGCTCACGCTCACGCTCACCTCTGAACACTGGTGCTCACCTCAGGTGTGTAGCGAACACACACCCTCACCTCTGGTGTGTAGCGAACACTGGTGCTCACCTCTGGTGTGTAGTGAACACACACGTTCAGCTCAGGTGTGTAGTGAACACTCGCGCTCACCTCTGGTGTGTAGCAAACACACACGTTCAGCTCAGGTGTGTAGCGAACACTCGCGCTCACCTCTTGTGTGTGGAGGTGGTGGGACGCCAACCAGGAAGCAGGGCTCCAGCATCGCATCCCAGGAAGCAGTGCTCCCGCATCACATCCCAGGAAGCAGTGCTCCCGCATCACATCCCAGGAAGCAGTGCTCCCGCATCACATCCCAGAGCCCGTTAAGGACTGGACTGCCAGAGCAGGAGGTAAGGGATGAATAAATGAATGAATGAATAAATAAATAAATAAATAAACAGACAAATAAATAAATAAACAGATAAATAAGTAAATAAATAAATAAATGAATGAGTGAATGAATGAATGACAGTTGACCCCCAGAGAGTGGATTGCAGAGCATGTTTTTGTCCAGAAATCTCTGTGGCCAAAATCAATACACAAGTCTTCATATGCGCTCTGCTTTTGACAAGACAATATGTGAGAGAATGTTGGAGTGTAGATAGATATAAACTACAATAGTTATGATATAATTATAATGTTATAATGTAATAATTATAAATGTGTGTGTGTGTGTGGAGGGATGGCGGCACGCACTTCCCCACACACAAAGGACAACGTGCTCACTGATCCATGGCACCTCTTACAAAGCCGTGTGTCTCGGACGTGCGAGGGAGTAACGACTCGTGACAGCTGTGTCTTTCAATCACCGGCGATCGCCTCACGAAGCCGTGTCGAGCATGACGTGCACACGTGGCACAGCCCCAAAGGGCCCGCAAGGAGAGGCCGACACTGACGCCGACGCAGAGCCTCCCACCCAAAACAAGCACCGCGCTTCGGTTGTGATACGCCTTAGCGTATCCCAGTGCATCATGGGAAAGAAATGCTGCAAGAGAGACAGTGCTGCCATATATTCAGTAGCCACAGCACTGTCTTATTTTCCAGCCAGAATTCTTGCTAACGGTCTGATCTTCACTGGTGATTAATTTATGAGAGCGTGTACTTCAGATTTTAATGTGACTTGGATGGGATATCACTGCTAATTTGCCTTTTACAGTTCTACTCATTCTCTAAAGGAGGACAAAAAAACTGGGATTTATCTAGATTTTCAGTAAAGTGCCTCATTGCACACTTATTGCACTTATTGTTAAAGACAGTAGCCTCCGTTAATTAATGAGATTACTGCCTGACAATGACCCTACTCTAAGTGTGATCATTAAGAATGAGAAAAACACATGGGAATATGCATGAAGACACCTGGTCAAAGTCTTAAAAGTCATTTATTGCTCTGTGAGCAGGCATGAATTCCAAGCCGCTGTTGATAAAACCAAAATAAAGTGGATCGGTTGCGTCTTTTAAGAGTATAGTTGACCTTACAACAGCAAAGAAATAGAAGCATCACTGAACGTTAATGCAGAACTTTACACATCTAATCCTGTGTTTCCAGCATATTTAGCAGTTTTCATGCTAACCCAAGTGTATCAAATCAGTGATGTAGCAATGAATTACATGTAAGTCCACTGTGTCATTAGCAGTGCGGTAATGCATGTAAGCCCATACACACTGACTCTTGCATCAGAGCAAAGTTGTTGCTGGCCAAGTGCCACCGTGTCCCTTGTCCTTAGACGACAGCAGTGACATGTCCCCCTCCAGCTTTGTCAAACTGTGCCACAAGTCTGCTTTGGGGACACAAGAAACAAAGAGAGGTGAGGACAAGAGGGTCACTCGCACCCCCAAAACATCCATCTACCTACTCTCACAGGGCCTGCCTACACCGCCATCTCTCTTTTCGTCTGTTTCTCTCTCCCTCCCTCTGTCTCTCTCTCTCTCTCTCCCTTTCTCTGTCTCTCTCACTCTCTCCCTTTCTATTTCTCTCGGTTTATCTCTCAGTCTCTCTCTCTCTCTCCCTCCCTCTCTCTCTTTGTTTCTCTCTCTGTCTCTCCCTTCCTCTATCTCTCTCTCTCTGTTCCTGTCTGAGGAAGTGGAGCCGACGAGTGCGGAGAGCAGAGTGGCCCAGCAGAGAGGAGAGTGGGCTGCACCACAGGTCTGGCTGCTGTGAGAACAGAGTGTGTGTGTGTGTGTGTGAGAGAGAGAGAGAGAGAGAGAGAGAGAGAGAGAGAGAGCAGCGTGTTTGTGTGTGTGTGTGTGTGTGTGCTCGTGTGTGACTTTGAGTGGCTGACCCCGTCTATAGCCACAGTGGGGACGGTGGCTGGCGCTGTGAATGGGGCCCATTGTGTGGGGAGGACAGGGGCCAGGGGACAGCGGCCAGGGGCCAGGAGGCTGTGATGGTGGAGGACGATGCGGCTCTATCGCTCCTCTGCAGCTACGCGTCTTTGAGACTCCTCCTCCTATCTCACAGGGCCCACGAGATGACACAGCAGTCACCCTGAGAGAGACTCCCTTACTGAAGTTGTGTGGAGTCCTTTGTTTGTGTTGAGTTCATCTCTCCGTTTCTCTCTCTCAAATGTAACTGACACTGACCCTGCATCATAGGCGTACGCAACACTGTAAGCTGAAGAGCCAGCTGAAGTTGGTCCTCATTAATCTACACTACACTCACACCCTTATGCACAGTTGCTTACACACATACAGGCACACACACACTCTCTCAAACACACACACACACACACACACACACACACACACACACACACACACACACCTTCAAGTGCCAATAGTGGAGCAGGTCGGATGGTTAAAGAATCATTTATGCACTCTGAGGGCCCGTCCACACGACAACGTTTTCAGGTCAAAACGGTAAAGTTTGTTTGCGTTTTGGCCTTCCGTCCACACGGCGCCGGCGTTTTGGGTGCCCGAAAACGATACATATTTGAGAACAGGTTCCAGAGTGAGAAAGTCTGACAACGCCGCCGTTTTGTTGTGGACAGGCAAAACGCAACCTTTTGAAAACGATGACGTCGTCGCCCATTCACCTTGCGCTGCACATATAACAACAACTTCAAACTTTTACAAACTGGTTGCTGTCGAATAAATTGTGATTTGATTAGCTTGTAGTGTAGGCTGGCTGTTGTGCAATTGTTTATATCCTTTGCCATTAAACTGTCTGTATGGCTAGTAGGCTATAACAAACACTTCTTGTAGGCTTTCATTATTCTTAATTAATTAAAGAGCAACTGTCGCTGCTTTCAGCTCCCCTCAGTAACAACACGCATTGCTAAAATCAACATATGACATGTTTTAAGCGAATAATTGCGCAGTTGTCTCAAGTTTATTTGCAGCTCCTTCTATTTTTTCATGTTCTGCTCCATATCGCTTAAATGGGTCAATTTAACGACGTGACATCTCACAACAGCGTCAAACTTTTACAAACAGGTTGTTGTGGGATACTTTGGGGTAAAAATCGTCTGCAGTGTAGGCTATGTGTAATGCAACTGTTTCTACCTTCTGATGTTTTTTGTATACATCGCTAGTTCAGCTCAACAAACACTTTTCACGTTATGCTTTTTAAATAGGACAACTGTCGCTGCATCCGACCCATCTAAACTAGAACGCACATTGCTAAAATCATCATACATTACATGTTTAAAGTGAATCATTGCGCTTCTGATCATGCCCCTCAAGCTAGGACAGCACACTTTCTGCAATGACAACGCAATGAAAACGTTCCCGTGTGGACGTAAATATTTACTGCTTCGTTGTCGTGTGGACGCGCCTTTTTTTTTTACCCGCAAAGAAAAAAATCCAGGAGCGTTGTCGTGTGGACGGGGCCTGACTCTGATCCCTCTGCTGACTCTCCAGGATAATATAAGCATTTGCATTGTTGTGTTGTTGTTGTGGTGAATGCAGCACAAACACAAACAACACACAACACAACACAACACAAACAACACACAACACACAACACAAACACAACACAAACACAACACACAAACACAACACACAAACACAACACACAAACACAACACACAAACACAGCACAAACACAACACACAAACACAGCACAAACACAACACACAAACACAACACACAAACACAGCACAAACACAGCACAAACACAACACACAAACACAACACACAAACACAGCACAAACACAGCACCGGCTCTGAGCTCTGAGCTGCCTGTTCATCTGTGTGGCCATGCTGACAGAGGAGCAGGCCAACTCTGTGATTATTTCACTAAAGAGAATATGTGGATCAAATGTGGGAAAACAGGGAAAAACAGATAAAAAAGACGCAATTATGTCCTTGATGGGGTTAAGCTGGGCTTGCCAGCCGCTCCGGCACCATGTGGGCCAAAAAAAAAAAAAAAAAAAAAGCGGGTGGCATCGAGCCCTCCAACTGACACCCCCTTTCGCCATTCCAAGAAGAAAATGAGGCATCAACATGTCAGAAAGCCTCCTCTGCCATGTCTCTCTCTCTCTCTCCCTCTCCCACATCTCTCATTCCTCAGATCGCTGGCCAGGCCCCACCACTCCCCCCCCCCCCCCCTCTCTCTCCGCCCCTCTCCCTCTCTCTCTCCCCCCTCTCCCTCTCTCTCCCTCTCTCCGCCCCTCTCCCTCTCTCTCTCCCTCTCTCCCCCCTCTGTCTCTCTCTCTCCCCCCTCTGTCTCTCTCTCTCCCTCTCTCCGCCCCTCCGTTGTGCCCCCTTGCTCCCCCGTCCTAGATAATGGAGCGCTGGGCTTGTGTGAGTCTGCCAGGGGCTGTGTGCTGTTGGCCAGGAGTGATGACCGGCGGGGATAGCGTGTGACAGCCAGGCTATAATAACGCCTGCAGTCACGAGCAAAGCAGACCCCAGGGCTCTATTTTTAAATACTTTATACTTTAGACCAGGGCTAAGAGTCATTTATTGCTTTTTTTAGGTCATCTATATGGATGGCATTACAGTGTGTCGAGAACAGTGTAAGGGAGAAAGAGAAAGAGAGAGAGAGTCCAGGAGAGAGAGAGAGGGATATAGAGAGGAGAGGGAAGAGTGGAGAGAAGAGAGGAGAGCAGTTTGGATCAAACTGGATCTTTTTTTGCAGGTTATGAAGGAAATGGAATATGATTTTGCCACAGGGTGCAGGAGAATCAGACAGGAAGGAATATGTCTCTGTAAAATATGCCATTCAATGCAACATAAAGGGGAGATTGGCCTTGATAGGACATACACTGTACTTATAAGTCTGACATTAACACAGAGCTGTGTTGACTATGACTATAGCTCAGGACATTTCATGGGGCCCAGAGCTTCACAGGGGCCCACAGAGGACTATAATACGGTTGGGGTGGGGGTCCAAAATTACTTTCTTTCAGGGGGCCCACAAATTATAGCGCCCCCCCTGATCAGCAGTTCCTCACACTGATGTAGTTACACCAGTGTCTCTCACTCCAACCACCTGTCATGTTTGTCTCCATCTGAAGACATGATTAAAAACACTACTGGTTCTCTGCACATTTTGCACAATATACCCCATTCATATGCCGTGTACCTAATCGGCCCACTGGTCTCTATTTCTCTCTTTTCTAGCCTCAGTTGGAGAAAAGGGGGCAGTGATTGCTTTTACATGGTTATAGCTATAGCTGGAGTATGAAACATAGTACTCCATGCATTTAAGAATATGAGTATTATATATGAAAATTAAAGCCAAGACCTGTGAGTCATTGATACTGAGTTTAAATTGTTTAAATAAACTCCTTTCCCTTCAAACTCGGCCTGTTAGCTGTATTCCTCTCTTGCAGCTTTACGCTCGTTAGCTCACCTTGCTGTTTGCGATGCCAAGGTCATCTGTTTCATTTCCTGCGAGCAGACACAGCATACATGTATCAAATACATGCTAAATACAGAAATAAATATACTAAATGGATGGTCTTACCGCATTAGTGCCTTTGCTGTTGTTGCTGCTGTTAGGGCATCAAGGTTACCCAAGAATTAGTACCCACCAGAAGCTAATGTTAAACACAAGTAATCCCAAGAAGCAAATGCAGTTTAAATGTATGTATGTGTTATAGATCAAATCCATGCTAAATTCGAGAAATAAATATACCACACGGAGGGCCTTAGCGCGCTAGCGTGTCTCCTGCTGGTGTTGGTGCTGGGGCACCAACCAAGGCCATCCTGCACAGAATTAGTCCCCAGCAACAGCTCATGCTAAACACAAGGCCACTGGCTTGTGCCTGCAGTACTTCAAAGAGTACTTGCTATGTTTCAGAAATGCCTGATTATCGTTTAGCATGTAGCACCTTCCCCCACCCCTCTAGTTTTGTTGACCATTTCATGCTGCCAGCCTCTATACTGAGGCTGTTTTTAACTCTAAGCTCGGGTTGGAGAATAAGGTATTATGACTATTCACATGGTGATGCTGTGTTTTGTTTTCTACTTATTGAAATGCATTAGTTGTCTGCCATTTTCCTCACGGACCAGATTCAGCCTCCTTCTATCCGTTCGTACTGTCACACCTCAGCAAATGTAAGGTGCCATCCATAGACCACAGTCAAGAGAGATCAATGGCAGCAGCACTGGGATAGCGCTGTTACTTTCCCTCTCTGCTTCTCTAAGAAAGAGGAGTCTCAGGAGGGTTACGCGCAGTGTGTGATGTGGTGTGTTGTTTGTTCTAAACAGGCATGCAAAGCTTGTTGTTTGCCAAGGGAAGGGCTGCTTTTTTGTGATACCCAGGTTAGATGCTGTAGAACAAACACTGGTAGAGTTGGTAGGTGGGGGTGGGGGGTGGTGTGGATGATTAGGAGCTGGAAAAGGCTGCTAGTGTTGGGGGGGGGGTAGATGGTCGGGAGAAGGCTGGTGTGTGTGTGTGGGGGGGGGCATAGTTGGGGGCTGGAGGAGGCTACTAGTGGGGGTGTTTGGTAGCTGGAGGAGGCTGGTGTGTGTGTGTGTGTGTTTGGTAGCTGGAGGAGGCTGCTAGTGGTGGTGTTTGGTAGCTGGAGGAGGCTGGTGTGTGTGTGTGTGTGTTTGGTAGCTGGAGGAGGCTGCTAGTGGTGGTGTTTGGTAGCTGGAGGAGGCTGCTAGTGGGGGTGTTTGGTAGCTGGAGGAGGCTGGTGTGTGTGTGTGTGTTTGGTAGCTGGAGGAGGCTGGTGTGTGTGTGTGTGTGTTTGGTAGTTGGAGGAGGATGAGGGGTGGTGTTTGGTAGCTGGAGGAGGCTGCTAGTGGTGGTGTTTGGGAGCTGGAGGAGGCTGGTGTGTGTGTGTGTTTGGTAGCTGGAGGAGGCTGCTAGTGGTGGTGTTTGGGAGCTGGAGGAGGCTGCTAGTGGTGTGTGTGTGTTTGGGAGCTGGAGGAGGCTGGTGTGTGTGTGTGTTTGGTAGCTAGAGGAGGATGCTAGTGGTGGTGTTTGGGAGCTGGAGGAGGCTGCTAGTGGTGTGTGTGTGTTTGGGAGCTGGAGGAGGCTGCTAGTGGTGTGTGTGTGTTTGGTAGCTAGAGGAGGCTGCTGGAGCCCAGCTGGAAGCACGCTCTTAAGAGGAGCACTTGCGGGCGAGAAGGATGGAGGCAAAAGGGAAAGAGAGAGAGGGAGAGGTGAGGGGGGAGAGGTGAGGAAAGGGGGAGGTGGGGGGGAGTTGGGGGGGTCGAGGGGAAGGGGAGGAGAGGTGAGGAAAGGGAGAGGTGGGCGGAGGGGGGGGGGTTGGGGGGGTTGAGGGGAAGGGGGTGGGAGGGATCGCTGGAGAAGGGACAGAGCTAACCAGAGCTAAGGAAAACATACTTCACCTTATTGATTTTGTCGATCGCTTTAAATGAAGAGCACTTTAGGGCCAAGAGCTCAACACCGCTGGCTCTGCTCGCTGGCCGGTTTGACAGAGAGGCACGTCAGGGGGGCCGGTAATTAGGAGAGGGGGGGCTCGGCTCGGACCAGCTGCGGACCACGGCCCCCTCCCCCCGATAGCCGCTCGCCACCCCCTCGCTCTGGCCAGGGGGCAGTTTTCTTTCTGACTCGCTGGCGGAAACTGCTGGAAGCCCCGGCCCAGGGTTGGCTATCATTTTCCGCGGCGAGTGACTTCCCCGGTGCTGGCTGATGCATTGGCATGTCATGTCGGGTTCACAGCAGAAGAGAAGAGGAGATGGTTTAGAAAATAGTCTTGTAGCTGCAGCATGGTGTCACCCCAACAAAATAGCTCTTTCAGACTTACAGAGACAGATGCCGTATTGTGCTGGTGACCCAGGTGAAGTTCTTGTTAGGCTCCTGTGGTAAATTACCTGCTCTTGGGAAAACTCATCTTTCCCTTGAAAAAATTGTCCCACATACAGTAACCTGACTACCTTTAAAGTTAATGATACCCTGCAAATCCTATTATGCTTCAAATAGATCCTGAAGGAGACTAACTCCATTAAATGATGCATCTATATTTCCCTGCAGGAGAAATGGATGTTTAACTTTAGACTTGTGTTAATGGTGCAGTACTTTTAGCCAGTAAGAATAAATTAACTTTTGCTAAAAACTTAATAAATTCACTTCAGTTGAAGATGTAGTGTTTCACTGAAATGTAAGCAGTATGTGAACCTCCGAATAAGTGTTTTGTTTTTACGAGTGTCACGTAATAGAGGACGTGTTTTTGCTCTGCTTGGCAACTCTTGTGTGGAATAACCCCTCCATAATGGGGGTACTACCTTTTTATGGGGGTACTCATTTTTACATTTTACATTAATTACATTAATATGTTGGTACCCCCAACCCCTATTGTTCTGTCTTTGGGGGGTACTGGGTCTTGATCAGGGGGTACCATACCCCCAGTACCCCCATAAGTGGAACTATGCTCTCGTGCTGCTGGAGTTCTTCTGGACTTCTGCTGCATCGCACCAGAGAGGCAACTACACCAGAGAGGCAACTACAGGAGAGAGGCAACTACAGCAGAGAGGCAACTACACCAGAGAGGCAACTACAGGAGAGAGGCAACTACAGCAGAGAGGCAACTACACCAGAGAGGCAACTACAGCAGAGAGGCAACTACAGGAGAGAGGCAACTACAGCAGAGAGGCAACTACAGGAGAGAGGCAACTACAGCAGAGAGGCAACTACACCAGAGAGGCAACTACAGGAGAGAGGCAACTACAGCAGAGAGGCAACTACAGGAGAGAGGCAACTACAGCAGAGAGGCAACTACACCAGAGAGGCAACTACAGCAGAGAGGCAACTACAGCAGAGAGGCAACTACAGGAGAGAGGCAACTACAGGAGAGGCAACTACACCAGAGAGGCAACTACAGGAGAGAGGTAACTACACCAGAGGGGAACTACACCAGAGAGGCAACTACAGGAGAGGCAACTACACCAGTGATGCAACTACAGGAGAGAGGCAACTACAGCAGAGAAGCAACTACAGAAGAGGCAACTACAGAAGAGGCAACTACAGGAGAGAGGCAACTACAGCAGAGAGGCAACTACAGGAGAGAGACAACTATGGGAAAGAGGCAACTACAGCAGAGAGACAACTACACCAGAGGGGCAACTACAGAAGAGGCAACTACAGAAGAGGCAACTACAGAAGAGGCAATTACAGCAGAGAGGCAACTACAGGAGAGAGGCAACTATGGGAAAGAGGCAACAGCATGAGCAGCAGCAGCAGCGAATTCAGCACACGTCACTCCATTACAAATGGCTTCTTCAGGCAAATATTGATTAAGTCAAGTGTGGCGTCATGGCCCCTTAAAGAACTCGTCAATATTCAGCGAAACGCCCGCGAGAGGCCTCATCTGTTTCTGACCGCGTGTCGGAGCGCAGCTGACATCTGGAGTCAGGAGCCAAGCGGCCCTCATCGGATTACGCCTCCCTCCTCCCGCAGGCCCTCTCCACAGCGCCAGTATGGATCGCTCTCGTTGTTCACAGCCGTCTTCGCCTCGCCGCTAATATTGAAGAGTCAGGAGACATTATAACATGAGGGTCTGTAACACTAACTTTGCCTTTGATATAGAAAAGCAGTAGGTGTTGGTCCCGGTGCTGCAGTCAAATGCGCATGGAGGGAAACGTGTCTCGGCCAAAGTGTTCCCTCATAGCCCATTTTTTTCTAGAGAAAAAAGTGGAATAGTTTTGTGGAATCAAATCTAAAGTGGCTATTGGTTATGTGACTATTTCATCATCTTTGACAGGCGTATTGTAGGCAATATTTCACCCCCTTATATAATCCCTAAGAGCAAGAAAACAAAGCCGGCTCTGATGTACTGCAGAGTCTGACGGCGGATAAAACAGCAGTCTCTGCAGAGCAGCACAGGTTGGAGTCGTCAACAGTCTTTGTTTATTAAAGAGTAATCAACCCCTGCCTCATAAGTGGAAAATAAATAGCCTTGCCTTGTAAGCCTCTCAAGCAGATCATGTAAATGCAAATTTCTCCATCTAAATCCCAGTCCTCCTGCTGGGACTGGGTGAGTGTGTGTGTGTGTGAGAGAGAGAGAGTGAGTGAGAGAGAGAGGGAGGGAGAGAGAGAGGGAGGGAAAGAGAGAGAGAGAGAGAGAGAGGGAAAGAGAGAGGGAGGGAAAGAGAGAGAGAGAGAGAGAGAGGGAGGGAAAGAGAGAGAGGGAGGAAAGAGGGCGGGTTTGGCGAGGGAATGAATGAATGAATGAATGAATGAATGAATGAATGAATGAACCTTGGCTTTAGTACTCTGTGCAGTCAAGTTGTAAATCAGGGGAAGTAATGTCTGCATAATGACCAGCTTGTGCTTGTGGGGAGCGCACAGAATGATAACAAAGCGGCCAGTCACAGCGCCTGTGCATT
>CM050212.1:2920000-2952500 GCA_027475355.1 Coilia nasus
CGCTCTCCTCCTGACCCGCTCACCGCCGCCTCTCTCTCCCCCCAAACGTCCGTTCTCGCTCTCCCCCTGACCCGCTCACCGCCGCCTCTCTCTCCCCCCAAACGTCCGTTCTCGCTCTCCCCCTGACCCGCTCACCGCCGCCTCTCTCTCCCCCCAAACGTCCGTTCTCGCTCTCCCCCTGACCCGCTCACCGCCGCCTCTCTCTCCCCCCAAACGTCCGTTCTCGCTCTCCCCCCTGACCCACTCTGCCCCTGCTGCTTTCATCCGGATGAGGGGAGAGAGGGGAGGTGTCCATCTATCCTTTCTCTCTCTCTCTTTCTCTCTCTCCTCCTCTCTCTTTCACTTCCTCTCTCTCTGCTAATCTCTATCTCTCTTTCTCTGACTCTCTTTCTCTCTCCTGCCCTCTTTCTCTCCTCTCTCTCACTTTTTCTCTCTCCTCCTCTCTCTTTCACTTTCTCACTATCCTTTCTCTCTCTCTTTCTCTCTTTCACTTCCTCTCTCTCTCCTCCTCTTTCTCTCTTTCTCTGACTCTCTCTCCTGCCCTCTTTGTCTCCTCTCTCTCTATGACTTATTTCTCTCCCCTCCTCTCTCTGTCCTTCTCATTTGTTAGCATCTCTCTCACTGCCTCTCTCTCTCTGTCCCTCTCGTTGCTTTGGTTTGTCTGGTTTACGAATGCCGTTCTTCTGAATTATTTCCTGTTTCTCCTTCTTCTTAAGGGGGCTGTTGCAGGGGACCCTCCCTCACTGTCCAATCAGAGCAATGCTGGGTTTGGGGGGTGGGAGGGTTAAAGCGTCGAGAGGACAGATAAACACACACACACACACACTTCCCCAATCAAAGCCAAGGTCTGTATCTCGCAATAGGAGGCCAAATGGCTCCCTAATTAGCTGTAATAGCATTTAAACACACTAATGCCTGCCCTGGAACCTCCCTGACATGGTACAGCAACACACACACACACACACACACACACACCCACACACACACACACACAGACACAGACCCATGCCAAATACACACACACACACACACACACACGTTTGGTAAGGGAGGGGAGAGGGAGGTGATGGGACAAGAGGAGGGAGGGACAATCAGCTTTCTCTGGCAAGCGGCTCCCTTTCCACATGTGCAGCTTCTGGAGAGAGAGAGAGAGAGAGAGAGAGAGAGAGAGAGAGAGGAGAGAGAGAGAGACTCCTCGGATGGAGAGAGAGAGAGGGGGGAGAGAGAGAGATAGAGAGAGAGACTCCTCGGATGGAGTGAGAGAGAGAGAGAGGGAGGGAAACAGAGAGAGAGAGAGAGAGAGACTCCTTGGATGGAGAGAGAGAAGGGGGAGAGAGAGACTCCTCGGATGGAGACAGAGAGAGGGAGAGAGAGAGAAAGAGAGAGAGACTCCTTGGATGGAGAGAGAGAAAGGGAGAGAGAGAGAGAGAGAGAGAGACTCCTCGGATGGAGAGAGAGAGAAAGAGAGAGAGAGAGACTCCTTGGATGGAGAGAGAGAAAGAGAGAGAGACTCCTCGGATGGAGAAAGAGGGGCTCCAAAGGCCTCTCATTTAGCGGCTGGCTGCTCGGCGCTTGACATTGAAGGGCGTGGCAGGGCCCTTTGGAGGATGACAGCTCTTGGTGGCAGGTGTGCACGTGTGTGTGTGTGTGTGTGTGTGTGTGTGTGTGTGTGTGTGTGTGTGTGTGTGTGTGTGTGTGTGCAACATTGTGTGCACATGTGTAAAAACAAGTGTGTGTCTGTGTGTGTGTGTACTGGGATCAGTCCATCAATGTATTGGTCTGCATGTTTACCTTTCTGTTGAGTATAAATTGAAGGGGGGGGGGGGTCTTTGGCAAATATTCTGGTGTGTAATGTTTTAAGTGTGTGTGTATGTAATGTTTTAAGTGTGTGTGTATGTAATGTTTTAAGTGTGTGTGTATGTAATGTTTTAAGTGTGTGTGTATGTAATGTTATAAGTGTGTGTGTATGTAATGTTTTAAGTGTGTGTGTATGTAATGTTTTAAGTGTGTGTGTATGTAATGTTATAAGTGTGTGTGTATGTAATGTTTTAAGTCGGTATGTATGTGCACTGTTATGTGAGCCCTTTCCTTGTTTTTGGTGAGTGTTTTGGTTTGGTATGATGTTTTGGTATTTGGTATGAAGTTGTATGTGTGTATGTGCACATTACAGGGTCTGCTTGTGTGTGTGTGTGTGTCTGTGTGTTTGTATGTGTGTGTGTGTTAGTGAATGTGTGTGTGTGTGTGTGTAAGTGTGTAAATGTGTGTGTGTGTCTGTGTGTATGTGGGAGAGAGGGGGTGTAAGTGAGATGGGGGTAGAGGGTGGAGTGTGGAGGATGGGGGTGGTGGGGGATGGGGGGGGGGCAGCAGTGGCGCTAGCAGCAGCAGTCACAGCTCCCCCTGACAGCTCGGTGGCAGCTGATGCATGGGGCCCATGCTAATTCCTCCAGCGCGCCTCTGATGGAGCCTGAAATCTTGACCACACATCCCATTAGCCCCTGTCTGTGACAGGAGAATAAAGATATTATAAAACTCCAAAGACTGGGGGTGGGGGGTGCCAAGTGTGTTAGGGGAGGTCACACTGAAAGGCAGAACAGAGAGGAGGAGGACGCTGGGAGCAGAATCCCCGGTCCTGGAGGGAATCCTGGACGGCAGCAAAAAAACAACAATGCAAATACTGTGCCGCCTCACCGCTACATTTTCCACCTACTACCAAGAAAGTTATTGATGAGTTGACCTCCTGGGGGGCGGCTGGGGGGGGTAGCGGTGATGGATATGACCGTGGTGGGGCGCCGCACAGGATAATAAAGCATGCTGTGAATCACTGTCCTGAACCCGGATAAAAATAGAAAAACATCTACTAACACTCTGTGGACATAGAGGATTTGGGTGTATGTTGTCACCGTAAATGCCTTTATGTGTCGTGTACTGACGTAGAAATATTGTAGCTGCAAATCTGTGAATGAGGCACTCATGACAGAGATTGTTCTTCCTTGTTTTTACATCTGTTCGTTTCACAACAGGAAGCATTTTAAGCATCCTGCCGACTACGCCAAAAACAAAACAACCAAAACAAAAACAAACAAAAAGAAACAGAAGGAGAGAGAGATGAAACTCACTGGTGCATTTAGCAGCCATGCTCATTCTTCTCTACTGGCTCCATCAGGCTAATATTTTGACAAGTGATGCGTGGATATAAATGACCCCGCGCCTGCCGGACAAATGGGCGAAAGTGCGAGCAAGCTTGCTCAAGCAGACACTGCACCGTGCGTTCCGTTCGCCACACGCCGTTGATGTCTCCCCAAGTTCTTCCTCCCCTTTCCTCTCCTCCTCTCCTCCTCCCTCCTCCTCTCCTCCCCCTCCTCTCCCCCCCGCCATCTCTGCCACAATTCCCAGGGTTGACAAATAGCGGCGCGGAGTCTTGGGCGGGGAGGAGGCGGCAGAGGTTACGGTGACAGACACGGGGCCGCAATTATCACAGGTGTGATGAAGGAGTGCCGGGCGCGCGCACGTCGGGCCGTTAATTACCGTCCTTTTTCCACGGGCCCCTAATGCCGGCAAAAACATGCAATGACAAGTGTGTAAAAGAGCAAGTACTAAATTACTGTCAGGAAAAATAAACGCAGGAGCCGCCGCGGCCGGCGTGGTGATTTACGGGGGCAATTAGTCACCGCCCCCACCAGAGCTGCTGAGGACAGCAGTGGAGCGAGGGAGTGTCAGAGCGGTGGGAAAGAGAGAGAGAGAGAGAGGCAGAGAGGGAGAGAGGGGGGGCAGGTGGAGGATAGAGGAGAGAAGAAAAGAGAAGAGCAGAGACTGGGAGAGAGAGAAAGAGAGCGAGAAGTAGAAATAGAATGAGAGTAAGGCACGGAAGACGAGAGAAAGGTCAAAGATGAGAGACTTGCTTGGAGAGCGAGACATTTTAGAGTGAGTTAAAAGAAAAGGAGAGCTAAAACGAGAGACAGGGCGTCCGTCTGTCTGTGAAAGAGAGTGACAGGGTGAGGGGGGAAATCTAGATCATTTTCAGCACTGTCTCCGCTGTCTGTGGGTCCACACTGCTGATGTGATATCACCCACAAACCTAAATGTTTAGGGCACAAAAACAAACCATTAGAAAATTCTAGAGCTACTATTATGGGCTGTAATAACTTATTTACACAAAACATAGCAGGATGTAGAGCTGTGCGAGTGAGTCTATCTGTGTACTCTACCTAGATATGCTAAATAAAGGATAATCTCCTCACAGTAGGATCATAATTGCCACTTGACTGGATTGATTCATTTTCATCAAACACTATATCAAAATCAAAACTTCAAACAATGATGATCTTCAAAAAAATGCTCTCCAGAGTCTAGCTTAAAATGAAAGCTCTTCATGTCATCAAGAGATGGATTGCATTCTAGTTTTACAGAGCTTGATCCAAATAGGTACGGACTACTTTAATCACTAAACGTTTGAAATGAGCAGTCCCACTTGCAGACATAAACCAGTAGGTGCCTTAATCGTGCTTTAAAAGAGACACTGAAATGACACTATGGTTCAAAGACAACTTCCTTTCCATCCGTCTATGAGAACATAGGGTTCCACATGATGTGAGTGTGTGTGTGTGTGTGTGTGTGTGTGTGTGTGTGTGTGTGTGTGTGTGTGTGTTTGTGTCTTTGCTCAGTCACGTGTCCTGCATGACATGCATTGTATGACACAAACTAGTGCTTTTATCATGTTCTCAAAATACCTGCAGTATGTTGTTTTAAAGGAGAAGACAATTAAAAGCCACTGGGAATTGGCCACATGGACATAAAGCAAATAATATCTAATGGCCAATGACAGGTTGTGTCATGTTGCTTTTGTTAATTTCACTCACTTCCGAGTCACTGAATGTGGCGGACACACCCACATCTCCCACTCACACCGCGCTCTGATGTGGCAGTGTTGAACAAGTAAGAAACGCTCCCTCGTTATGAGATTGTCATAGCAAGTGATGACTTACAGTCATGTAAGGATGTACATCTTTTGTCAGGGATGATCTGCAATAACAGTATGACAAAAGTGAATTTGCATACACGCGAATCATGTCTATTAAGACTCGTCTGGAGGGCTCAGTGTCCAATGAATTCTGAGATGTCTTTTGAAAGATACTCGTCTTCAGGGTCGGTGCCTGCCCATGCCTGTGCATTATAGCACGTCTCAGAAAAGGACTGCTTTTGCGCCACTGTGACAGACAGGCTTGACACGTCATGAGTCAATTAGCATCTGACCTCTCAAGTGCTAGCGTTCCCACCACTGTCATAGCAGGGTGGTGCCAAATAACTAGCAAAAGAGAAGCAGGCGTCATACAGTGATAGCGCAGCTAATGAGGGAATGTAGTGTATGCTTCCTGTTTTTGGGGCAGGGGTGGGGGGTGAGGGGTGGAGGTGTATGTGTGTGTGTGTTTGTGTGTGGGGGGGGGGGGGGGGCTACAGTAGGGGGGCTAGTGAGTTAATTTGCAAGGTTGGGCTCGTGTTTCCAGGTCAGTACCCTTGGCCATGCTTGGCTACAGCTGTCTTGCACACACTCGTTGGCAAGGAGCTGCCACACGACTGCTGGGTCAGGCTGGCAAAAGCAAGCTGTGTGTGTGTGTGTGTGTGTGTGTGTGTGTGTGTGTCTGTGTGTGCAGACAACGGAGGAGAGGAGAGGTGGTAAGTGGAGGTCTGGCCAGAAGGACCATGTTCATGTCCAGCCCTTTCTCTCGCTCTCTCGCTCGCTCTCTATCCCCCCACCCCCACCCCTCTTTCCTCCAGGCCTTGCCCACTGTCCTTCAGTTCAGGGCAGCATCAGCCACGGGCAGTGGAGACGCCAGGCTCCCTCCTTGAGCTGTCATGCCCACTTTGCCACAGTGAGGTGAAGAAAACGCAAGAGGAGGAGGAGGAGGGAGGGAGGGAGGAGGGAGAGGAAGAGGAGAGAAACAGCTGGTACCGGAGTCGGAGGTTGATGAGCGAAAACGAACCCTGGCAATCAAACATGGAGGTAGGGAAAAAGGAGAGAGGAGGAAAGCTAGCGTGAAGAAAGGCACAAGGGCTTTTTTTTTAAGTAGACCATCTTCAGCCAATATTGACGTTGGTCAAGGACATCTTTCTTTGTGTCTGACGCAGGTCAATGCATCTCAGTCACCCCGCATCTTATTTTTATCATGTGTGTTCCCCTCATTGTTGCTTTTCCTCGACCCACTGCTCCTCTCCCTCACACACAGATACTCTCTCTCTATCTCTCTTTTTCTCACACACACACACACACACACACACAGACAGCTTTGCCAGCCACCCCGAATAAAACTGTTCCCGCAGATCATCACGGTGATATTTTTTCAGCGGAGACATTTTTTCTGGCTGGCTTCACCCTGAGCTGTCACTTCAGACCTCTGCTTAATGCTCTGTCACATTTATAATCAATACTGCTTTTCAAAAGGCTAACATCTTTCATACCACTCCACACACTCTGCACCCTCACCTCCCGTTACACTCCCTGCCTGTCTTCTGAAACGTTGGCACAGTTGTTTTGTATTTTTTTTCAATAGCTTATCGAAATCTACAGGAGGAATAATTTTTTTAATTCAGTTAAAAAACAGGTTATTACCATAATAGGTTGTAAAACCCTCCGGTGCTTTCATTTTTGTTTGTTTAAAGGAAATCAATTTTTGCTACATTAAATGCAATTCTGTCGGACAAGTCAGTGGCTGTTGCATTTCTAGTAATTTAACTCGTAATGCGGAAATCATTTAATGTCCGACTACTTTCATTTCTGTGAGGCATAACACGGTGTGCGTGGTCAATAAGGTAACAAGGGAGCCGGGGAGGGAAACAGCTGCATGTGTAATCGCACGTCTGGTAACTAGCACCCTCCGGGTCAGAGGTCAGACTGCATCAATTGCTCAGTGAGTTCATGGTTCCTGAGGGAGCCCCAGGTCCCAGCATGCACTGCTAAATTAACGCACATTGCCATAATAGGAGACACTGTAGCATTTACAGGGAGCCAAACAAAAGGACGGCTCGCCTTAACGGAGACGGATGCTTGCGAATCACTCACAAGCCTCGAGGAGGATTCCCCTCCTCCGTCTCATGCTCTCCTCCTCCCTCTCTCTCCTCCTCCTCCCTCTCCCCCTCCTCCCCTCTCCTCCACATGTCATCAGTCAGGCAGTATGTTCTCGGCATCCTGTATGGATGGCCCACAATCTTTGGGTACCAGCATGTCAGTTATGGCTTGATTTGCCCTTGAGGTTTGTCCATTGTGTATGCTTTTTTCCAGGCTGTGAGTTCAGATTCGATCTGTGAGAAAAAAAAAATCATTAGGAGCGGTTGCTGCTGAGTTTGTGTCATTACATCGAATGAAAAATCAAACGCTTGGGGAGCGTGTGTTTTCCCAAACCAACCTAAATCTGGGTCGGATTACTGCTTCCCTGTTTTGACATTTAAAGAAAAAGTGCCCCTAATAATATACTGCAGCATTTAATTGTTCTTATGAGAAGCCACACGCACACAGTATCTTTTAGATAACAGGGAAGAAAGGCGAATTAGGAGAGTCTAATCATGTAATGAGAGGTACTAATTATCATGGTATAAATGCATCGTCTCTAGATAAGAAGCAGTGCTTAGACGTTCACACAGAGGCTGAACCGCGAGGGCAGAATGTCATCAGAACTACATCAGTGGCCAATTAGTGGCTTATTTAGTGGCAATTAAGAGAGTGAATGAAGAGGGAACCTGCCTAACGAGGGCTCCCACAGGACCGCGGAGGATGCTTTTCATCCTGCCACGAGTGCCTTTTGTGTACTGTGCACAGCACGCGGCGGAGACAGCGAATCCAGTGAAGTCTCCCCTGACAAGATAAAAAAATGGTCTTTAATTCAACATTTGAAGAGAGACAGTGAGATTCCTCCTCGCTGGCGAATGCTCTGATTATCAGGCGAGGCTAATCTCGTAAGGTTGGCCGCTGATTGCCTGGGCGTATGAAGACGTTAGCCCTTAATGCAGCGCATTAGCAGGGATGGGCTAAATTGCGTGGCTAAGATGTGCTGGACAGGAGCAGTTGGGGCCATGTCAATTGTTAATCCTGCTGCTTAAATATTCATTTGGCAATGAGAGGGATGGAGCCACTTACACAAGCATCCCGTTTGATGTTGGACAGAGGCCCCGGCAGGTGTCTTTGCTTGTCTTTGTGTGCCAGGATCGTTTATCCATATGTTAGGGCTGTGATGCATTTTGCATGGAACACACCCTGTCAGCCCCACCAGTCCACACACACACACACACACACACACACACACACACACACACACACACACACACACACACACACACACACCACTCCCTCCCCTCCTTCGCCAGTCCCACCCCTCCCTGGGGTTTTCTATATTCCCACATGTTCCTCCTCCCCTCCCTCATTGTAATAACATGCATGCTTAAAGCAATGGTGCTGGGATGAGGGTGTGATATCTGTCTGTGTCAAGGGTGCCTGCTCATCAGCCTTTGCACACTGCACTATTTTTCTCCTTCAGGAGAGCCTGATGTCATCCACACCACAGTGACACAGAATCTGTGTGTGTGAGTGTGTGTGTGTATGTGTGCATGTGATGTGCATGTGTGAGTGTGTGTGAGTGAGTGAGTGAGTGTGTGTGTGTGTATGTGTGCGTGTGTCTGTCGTATATCTACAGTATGTGTGATGTGAGGTGTGTTTGAAGTCACTAGCTTTACCCTAGCTTGTGTGCATGTGTATGTGGTCTATGTGTGTGTTTGTGTAAGTGTGTGTTTGTGTGTTGTGAGGTGTATTTTAAGTCACTAGCATTACCCTGGCTTCCCTGCCCTGGAGTTCATCATCTCGCCCCTCTCACTGCTCCAGAACGAGGCAGATTATTGCCGGCGTTAGTGGATTCCACGGAAAACAACTACTTAGCACTCCGCGCCGCTAAGTGAGATTGTTGTTCCTCGCCTCACAACAAGGCCCTGCTCACCAACCACATGGCACACGACAACACACACACACACACACACACACACACACACACACACACACACACACACACACACACACACACACACACAGCGCCACACAGCCAGAGAAGCAAGGGGAGGCGAGGCGGAGAGAGGGAAAGGGAGAAAAAGAGAGGGCCATGAATCAATCTGGGTAATGGGGAAGGAGGGATGGACCCAGGGAGGCAGCAGGAGGATGAGAGGGAGAGGGAGAGAGAGAGAGAGAGGGAAGGGAGTGAGGAGGGTGGAGAGGAGATAGAAAAAGGGAGCGGGGGGGGAGAGGGAGAGAGGGAGAGAGAGAGAAAAAAGGGGAGAGAGGGGGGGAGAGAGAGAGAAAAGGGAAAAGAGAGGATGGGGACAGAGGGAGAGAGGGAGGGAGGGAGGGGTGGAGAGAGAGAGAGAAAAGAGGAGAGAGGGAGGGGGGAGAAGCATATAATAAATAATACAGTAAGAAGGCTAACTAATGAGCTGTTGCCAAGGTGAGTTTTGCAGAGTAGTCCTGCTGCATGCAACCCCCCCCAACCTCTTCCTCCCTCTTTGAAAAAAGAGGAAAAGAAAAAGAGCAGGAGCAGAAGAGGGAGAGACAGGGAGAGAAAGAGAGAGAGAGAGAGTAGAGAGAGAGAGAGAGTAGAGAGAGAGAGAGGTAGAGAGAAAGAGAGAGAGAGAGGAAGAGAGAGGGAGAAAAAGAGAGAGGGAGAGGGAGAGAGAGAGAGGGAGAGAGGCTATACATAGTGATGTTTATAAATAGTGAGCGATTTGAATCACCTTTAGCTGAATGAGTATTAATAAGGCAAGTGACCTTTTCCACAGCCTCTCCGCTGACCATTAGACCACTGTGGTGAAGGCTTGGCCCCAACCTAAGGCACCAGATGGCTCAAAGTTCAGGTCCAAGGAAAGGGAATGCCACAAACAACAGCTTCATTAAGAGCCAAAGCATCTTTAGCCTTCCCTTTTCATTTACCCAAACTTTTACAAGAAAGTAGGCTAGTTGGCCTGGAATCAGGTGCTGCATTTTCTCACCACCACTGGGTCGGATTTTACCCAGATGCCTCAGCAGTATAAAGAACAAGGTGAAGGCTTTTGACGATAACGCTTCGAGTCACACAGCCCTAGGCGATGACATGCGCATCAATTACGACTTTCACCATTCGCTCAGAGTCTGTCTCACGTTTGCCAATCTCCCAGTGTCTGTAGTCGTGTCCGAGTGATGGCAAGGGCGAGGGGCGACGTCCACTCTCGTTTCTCCCCTCGGGTCATTCTGCCAGCGGAGCGGGGAGTGAGGAGCGTTTATTAAGCTATTTATAAATGGAGAGGAGAAATGTACGCGTCACATACGATTACGCTCCCCATTGCAAAGAGCCATGTGCTTTTTTTTTCGGCCGTGTGGACGGCAGCGCTCGGCGCCAAACGGGCAGAGGAGGAAAAGAGGCTACATTAGGGCCTATAAACTTCAAAAAGCTGAGGAGGCGGCTTTGCAGCGAAGTAAGGTTTCCAGCAAACGCTATCGTGACACCCCTGGGACGAGGGCCCAAAATGGATTTCTTTAATGCTCCTTTAAGGCTTGTCTACGAAGGTACGCGCGCCTGGTCTGCCAACTTGGCCGTCCTGCAAAGTCGCCACGCCGGAGATGTCAGGTCAGATCTGGACTGAGCCTCCGCCTCGGCCTGAGCACAACCAACCCCCCCCCCCCCTTCCGCTTGCTTCACTCCCACTTAGTCATCCCTCCACACACCCCCCCACACACAACACATCCCACAGAAACCACTTAGCTATGCCAAAATGCCCTTCGTCCATAACTACTCGTAAAGGCAGTCATTGCTTTGTTTTCTTGTCCATCTTTTTCTTTTCTGCACTGAGCAGAGGGGAGACTGCGAAGGGCACTGAGTGTGAAACTCAGATCTCATTGGTGTTTGTAATTTTCTGTGGCAAATGTGTTTTGTTTACAGTGTGTGTGTGTGTGTACAGGAGGGGAGGGGAGGGCAGAGTTGGGGGGTCAGGAGAATGGGAAGGCATGAGGTGTGTGTTGTGTGTGTACAGCAGGGGAGGGGAGGGCAGAGTTGGGGGGGTCAGGAGAATGGGAAGGCATGAGGTGTGTGTTGTGTGTGGGGAGATTGGGGGGGAGGGGAGGGCAGAGTGGGGGGGGTCAGGAGAATGGGAAGGCGTGAGGTGTGTGTGTGTGTGTGTACAGGAGGGGAGGGGAGGGCAGAGTGGGGGGGTGAGGAGAATGGGAAGGCGTGAGGTGTGTGTGTGTGTGTGGGGGGGACTGGGGGGGAGGGGAGGGCAGAGTGGGGGGATCAGGAGAATGGGGAAGGCGTGAGGTGTGTGTGTGTGTGGGGGACTGGGGGGTTTGAGTGTTGGGGAGGAGCAAGCGCTTCACTGGGAATCCAAGCATGAAGTGGAAAAAAATATGATTCTGATGGAGCGTGAGTGGTCAGTTAGAGATGTGTGTTTCCCTCCCTATTTAGAGTATCCTGAGGTCATTTTGCTTTATTCCTTTAACTCCCCTCTCTCCATCCTCCGCCCTCGGCCGCCCCCATTGTTCTCATCACGATCGCAGGGCCGCTGTGTGTTTGTTGGACGGGCAGCCTGAGTGGTCTTACACGCTACACGATCACAGGACGCTGTGTTTGTGGGACGGGCAGCCTGAGTGGTCTTACACGCTACATTCACATAAGGTACACAGGATGCAATGATGGAAAACAAAGCAGAGAAACATCTCTCTCTCAGTCTGTCTCTCTCTCACACACACACACACTCTCTTCCTCTTTCTGTCTCTCTCTCGTGAAGGCTGAAGCAAAGGCGATGGGGATGGGAAAAAAGACGTGAGGTGGAGTGGTGGTGCAAGAGGAGGAGGGGGAAAGAGAGAAAGAAAGAAAGAAAGGAAGGAAGGTAATGAGGAGCCATACTTTGACAAGTGTTGCAAGGCGAATGCCCTGGAGTGAACCTCCCGTGCTGCGCCGCTCTGTCCGTGATGGGGAGCAGTGGCATGTCTCGGGCGCCGGGGGGGCATTGAGATAAGTTGTGTGTGTGTGTGTGTGTGTGTGTGTTGCAGCACCGCCCACGAGTGTGTGTGTGTGTGTGTGCAGCACCGCCCACGAGTGTGTGTTGTGTGTGTGTATGAGAGTGTATGTGTGAGAGAGTGTGTGCTGTGCGTAGAGAGAGTGTGTGTGTGTGTGTGTGGTGTGTGTGGGTGTGGGTGTGGTGTGTGTGAGGGTGGGTGTGTGTGTGTAAGTGCGTATGTGTGTGGTGTGTGTGTGTGTAAGTGTGTGTGTGTGTGTGCGTGTGTGTGGGTGTGGTTTGTGAAGGTGTGTGTGTGTGTGTGTGTAAGTGCGTATGTGTGTGTGTGTGTGTGTGTGTAAGTGTGTGTGGTGTGTGTGTGTGTGTGCAGCACCGCCCAAGAGTGTGTTGTGTGTGTGTGTGCAGCACCACCCACGAGTGTGTGTTGTGTGTGTGTATGAGAGTGTGTGTGTGAGAGATGTGTGGTGTGTGTGTGAGACAGAGTGTGTGTGTGTGGGTGTGGTGTGTGTGGTGTGTGGTGTGTGAGGGTGGGTGTGTGTGTGTAAGTGCGTATGTGTGTGGTGTGTGTGTGTAAGTGTGTGTGTGTGTGGTGTGTGTGTGTAAGTGCGTATGTGTGTGGTGTGTGGTGTGTGTGTGTGTGTAAGTGTGTGTGTGTGTGTGTGTGTGTGCAGCACCACCCACGAGTGTGTGTTGTGTGTGTGTATGAGAGTGTGTGTGTGAGAGAGTGTGTGTGTGTGTGTGAGACAGAGTGTGTGTGTGTGGGTGTGGTGTGTGTGGGTGTGGTGTGTGAGGGTGGTGTGTGTGTGTAAGTGCGTATGTGTGTGGTGTGTGTGTGTAAGTGTGTGTGTGTGTGTGTGTGTGCGTGTGCAGCGACACCCCCTCTATTTCTCTGTCCCTGTTGTGCAGCCTTCATGCTCGCTGAAGAGACTGAATGTGATCTGATCAATTCATGCTCCTTGGCTACGCATACATGTAGAACACGAGTGTGTGTGTGTGTGTGTGTGTGTGTGTGTGAGTGTGGGGGAGTGTGACTGTGAAGGAGGCGGAGTGTATGTGTGCCACTGAAGGTCAAAGGTCACACAGTGCTGCATATGTGCTATCAAACTGAACACGCCTCACATTCTGGTTCTGTGGTTAGTGAACGCATCGCATCGCATCGCCCCGAGCCAACCTTTGCCGCAGCGCTGTTGTTTTTTTCCGTGAAACTGGGCTATTTCAGAACATTTACGGGCAGAGGGTGAGATTCCATGGAACAGCTTTGGCCTAAATGAGGAACACAACTCGGCCATGCGCTGCTCCTCTCTGTAAAGCTGGGACATCCAGCTCGCTCAGCCCACAGACAGACACACAAACTGCAGTCTTATCCAGAAAATTCCCCCAAGTTTCCAAGTGTTGGAGGCATCCTAACCTCAGAGGGGCCAATCAGCAACAGTACTCAAATGTTACCATCACTGCTGTCAACAGTGTCCACAGGCCGTCTGAATTACACTGTTAGGAAGCGTCACAGCAGTTCTGCGTGACCAAGCGAGTCAGACCATTACGGAATGGCTGGTTTCTGTGCCATTTGTTATTGTAGAGTGTTTGAGTAGTGTTCCACTGGTTGGTGTACCTGCATTCAGTGTTTGTGTAGAGTGTTGCATTGGTCAGTGTACCTGGACATTACTCAATGGCTGGTTTCTGCAGCCTTCATTGTGGTGTTCTTGTAGAGTGTTGCATTGGTCAGTGTACCTGGACATTACTCAATGGCTGGTTTCTGCGGCCTTCGTTGTTGTGTTTTTGTGTGTTAAGGTATTCCATTGGTCAGTGTACCTGTTCAATGCTGAATGGCTTTTTCTGGGGCAATCATTGTTGTGTTTGTGTAGAGTGTTCCATTGGTCAGTGTACCTGCCGTGGGGCTGACCACCCCCCCCCCCCCCCCCCCCGCCCACCCCCCTGTGTTCTCTTGCCACCTGGAGCGCTGGCCCTGTGTGCCTCGTCTGTGGCCTCCGCATCACCTGTGTGGTGCCCGAGGAGGCCGTGTGGCAGTGCGAGGACAGCTGAGCAGGAGGGCGGCAAACGCGGTGTGACAACGGTGTCCCTGCCTGGACTATACCCCCGCCACCACACCCCACCACCCTCTGCCTCTACCTACCCCTTCTCTATCCTCAACTCTACCCCCACCCTCTCCCTCCACCTTATCCACCTCTATCCTGAGCTACAACCCCCTCACACACACCCCTCCCCAACCTACCCCACCTCTATCCTGAGCTACACCCCCTCACACACAACCCCCCCCCAACCTACCCACCTCTATCCTGAGCTACACCCCCCTCACACAACACCCCCCCCAACCTACCCCACCTCTATCCTGAGCTACACCCCCTCAACACACCCCCGACCTACCCCACCTCTATCCTGAGCCACACCCCCTCACACACCCCCCCCCAACCTACCCCACCTCTATCCTGAGCTACACCCCCCTCACATCACACCCCTCCCCAACCTACCCCATCTCTATCCTCAACTCTACCCCCACACCTCTCCCTCCACCTTATCCACCTCTATCCTGAGCTACACCCCTCACACCCCCCCCACCTACCCACCTCGATCCTGAGCTACACCCCCTTACTCACACACCCCCGCCCTACCCCATCTCTATCCTCAACTCTACCCCCACACACACACCCCCCCCAAACCTACCCCACCTCTATCCTGAGCTATACCCCCCACCCCACACACACACACACACCCTCTTTCCAGCCCCCCTCCCCCAAACCCCCATCCTGAGCTATCACCATGGGTACTGCCCCCCCCCCCCCCCCCATCACTATCCTGAGCTATCACCATAGGCACTGCCCCCCCATCACTATCCTGACCTATGACCATGGGCACTGCCCGTGCGCCAGGTTAATGTATCTGTGCAGGCCATCACCAGCTGGCACACTTGCTACCACTGCTACGCTTCTGCTCTCTTTCTCAGGGGAGGAACAAAGAGTTTCTCTTCATTTCTCTGTCTCTCTCTCTCTGTGTCTGTCTCTGTCTCTCTTTCTCTTTGTCTCTCTTTCTCTCTAACTCTCTCTGTCTCTCTTTCTCTCTAACTCCCTCTGTCTCTGTCTCTCTCTCTAACTCCCTCTGTCTCTGTCTCTCTCTCTGTCTCTCTCTTTGTCTCTCTTTCTCTCTAACTCTCTCTGTCTCTCTTTCTCTGTCTCTGTCTCTCTCTCTGTCTCTCTTTCTCTCTAACTCTGTCTCTCTTTCTCTATAACTCCCCCTGTCTCTCTTTCTCTATAACTCCCTCTGTCTCTCTTTCTCTCTAACTCCCTCTGTCTCTCTTTCTCTCTAACTCTCTCTGTCTCTCTTTCTCTCTAACTCCCTCTGTCTCTGTCTCTCTCTCTGTCTCTCTCTTTGTCTCTCTTTCTCTCTAACTCTCTCTGTCTCTCTTTCTCTCTAACTCCCTCTGTCTCTCTTTCTCTCTAACTCCCTCTGTCTCTCTTTCTCTCTAACTCCCTCTGTCTCTCTTTCTCTCTAACTCCCTCTGTCTCTCTTTCTCTCTAACTCTGTCTGTTTTTGTTGTTATTTATGCCATTGATGACCAGAGGGGCTGAGTCATGCATGAGGTGAAACTCTCTTGGTTTGAGATGTTTTACCTTAGCCACAGCCATTTACTTCAAGCTCAGATAGTCAGGCAGGCAAACTTCATTTCCCCTGGCCACTTACATAAGCAAAAGCTGTACATAAGCTGTACATGTCAGTGTCTTTCTCTGTGAGCGGTTGAAAGTCCAACCTTAACTGCATTAAAGTTAAGGTCTTTCAAGTTCCCTGCTACCTTCAGCGTGACCTGCTAATTGCGCTAATTGAGTTTTTGGCATGGTGAGAAATCCACTATCCTCTGTCTTCAGGTCAGACACCCACTGCTGCGAGTCTGATGACATTCTTGCCACTGGCTTGCCTATGCAGCTGGAAAACTTCATCCTGCAAGTTTTAAACATTAAGACGAAATAGTGAATCTACAAAGGCAATTTATGCATGTATGCATGTATGTGTGTGTGTGTGTGTGTGCACGGGCGCCGCTAGAAATTGTGGGCCCCCTGACAGAAAATAACTTTAGGCCCCCACCCCAACCATATCACAGTCATCTGTGGGCCCCTGTGAAGCTCTTGGGCCCCGGAATTGTCCCAACACCCCCCCCCCCCCAAAGGCATCCCTGTGTATGTGTGTGTGTGTGTGTGTGTGTGTGGTGAGGAGGACAGAAATGTAACATCTCATGGTTCTCATTCCACTTCTGCTGGCTGGCTGTCACACTCATACGCTGAGATGTGTGTGTGTGTGTGTATGGTGAGGGCTGTCCTTGTGTCGAGCATTTACAGTGCAATAGTATCACATCCCTGCGTTGACACGAGGCAGGGCATCGAGGGGAAGCACAGTTATAAACTCCTGGGCTTTGTGATTTCGCTCTGGCCTGAGTTACGCATAAGTAGCAGCTTCAGTGGAGAGCAAACTGCTTCGCTCTGTTAAGTGACCCTCTTCCCCTGAACACACCACATTTATGTCTTTTGCAGATGGTTGGAGCCCAGTGAACAAGCGCCACTTGCGGGCGTTTGCCACGCAGATGCATCCATTTACTCGTCCCGCCGAGTGTGCCCGTGCCCCTGCATCCTTTTTTCTTTTGGTTGCACGGCTAAGAGCTCGTTTACTCGTTTATTATTATCATTTATTCGCTCGGCCTTTAGCACCTGACCCAGCACACTGCCATCTGACCAAGTGTGACATGAGCGCTCATTTAGTTCACATATGGAAGCCAAGTGTAGCAGGGATTGGAGTTTGTGTGCTTTGCTGCATGTGAAATCGCATGCTGTGTGCTTTTTCCCAGTGAACGCCTGGCTTCAGAATATCTGAGACGAAAATGAGATGTGCACACTGTCACTGTGCCTTTTGATTTTCAAATTTGCCGACCAAATATTCTGTAATTTACTCTTTACATATTGTTGTATATAAGAATTCTTTTGTATATGAGTATTGCATATGTATTATACTGAAGTACAGAAAATGGGATTCATCAGGCAAGATGATCAAAGGGAACTGTAGACACCCATCTCCTCCACATGCCCCCCCCCCCCTCAGTGTCAGGGCCACAGGGCATGAAGTGAACTGGGCCGTGTGCTGCCCCATTCCCCATCAGTGTGGGAGGTGGCACAGGGCAGTAATTGGGCATGCTGTCCAGTGGGCAGAAAATACCCCGCCACCCCCCCATACCCCCAACCCCTATCCCAATGCCCCCATCCCCACCCCCACCCCCACCCCCACCCCACAGTCGCCCCATGCCCCCAACCCCTATCCCAATGCCCCCATCCCCACCACCACCCCCACCCCCACCCCCCATATCCCCAACCCCTATCCCAATGCCCCCCCCCACCCCACAGTCGCCCCATGCATGCAATTACTTCATAGCGCTTCACGGCCATTTCTGCCAAGCTTCCCTCCATCTTGCCCGCTCATTGTTGAAATTGTGAGGTGAGATAGAAGGAGAAAGGCAGAGAACAAGGCAGAGTGTGAGAGAGAGACTTCCGGAAGCATTACGGGACAGACCCGTGTTTACCCAATTTAAAGTGACATCTCTTTCTGCTCCGTAAATTAGTCATCAAACATGGCACGGTTATCTGCTCCATATTCTGAAGTTGAATATACAAATGTTATAGCCTTGTATTCATCTGTGTAATGCATCTGCCTTTTATACAAGGATTAAAAATGAGACTGTTTGGTATGAAAATCAAAGCCCGTCCTTGTTCTCTCCCCAGCTGGAGGTTTTAACCTCCATTTCGTGCTCCTGAGAGGCAGCTGCTCCTCTTGCTGTCTACACAAGTCACAGCTGACAGCTTCTGAAAACACACAACCATTTCTTACACTCCTTACAGATGTTTTCTGTTTTTTTATCTCCTTTCTCCTCATCTTTTGTTCCCAGGATGTTTATGAAGTTGTCAACAAAAAGAAGCAAAGCAAATGATGGTTTTGAGGAAGGTGTCTGGGGAACATGAGTGAGAGAATGCACAGCAAGACACCGCAAACGCACGGGCTAGCAATGTTAGCCTTTTTCATTTAACTACTAGACTGAGTCAAATTGCTTCAGGGATAATGGTGGTCTCACAACGGAGTGTATTCTCAGCGGCTAGCCGTGGACACTGGATGACTTTTCCTCCTTCTTCTTTTTCTTTTTTCTTCTTGTTTTTTGTTAAGAAAAAAGACAGCGGTCCTCTTTCTGGAAAAGTGTGAAGTGTAAAAGAGGTAAATATATGCCACGGCACAGTTTCTCTGATCCTGGCCTGGCTTTGAGCTGCTCGACAGTTTAGGTGTTGCTTTGAAAGTGAGATTGGTGCACTCTCCAGCTCTTTGTCCTCTTGTTTATGGAGTCCACTGATCCTGCGCCCTAATCTGTTTAGCCGCAACTTAAATTGGTGGCGTTGACACCTCAGTGTCTTTTAACGCCGAGATTCCTTTTCTTTATCCCACTCTTGACGCGGCCCCCTTTCTCTCTTTCTCTCTCTCTGTCCTTCCTTTCACTGCGAGTAATATGCCATCTTGCTGTCTCAGGGCTCAGTAATTGAGTTTAGGTGAAGTTTAAATAGCTTAAAGGACAGACAATACAGATGGCCGACGCTGTGATTAACGCAAACTCCAGCCTGCTGCCCTCTGTGTCCAGGGTTAGGATTAGGACATAGCAGAGGGGAGAATGACAGAGACACCCGACCCGCCCCCTTTTTCTTTGGGGAGGGCGGGGGCACTTTATTTCTCCCCTCAATAACATTCTTTCACATATTAAGTTAATACCAACCCTAGGTGGGTACTTTATCATGCAGAAGACCTTAATCCACTGCTGTTGAGTCCATCTCGTATGGGCTTTGATGCAGCTGCCCCCTCCCACCCCTGTACCCCTTTCAGCCCCCCACCCCGTACCCCTTTCAGCCCCCCCCCCCCCACTTGTAGCCCCTCCCCTACGCTGTGGCAGCAGCAAGGCCTGTGTAACACAAAGCTCCCGTGACAGGGACAATCACAGCTCAGGCCACAGTGACGGGGACAATCGCAGGCAGCTCAGGCCACAGTGGAGAGAGAGAAAGTAGGTAAGAAAGAAAGAAAGAAGTGAGAGACAAGAGAGAGAAAGAAAGCAAGAGCGCAAGAAGAGGGTTCATCCCTCTGGAGTGGAGCGAGAGAGCAGAGGAGGCATCGTTGAAGGCCATTAAGCACAGAGAGGAGGGAGAGCAGGAGAAACAGAAGCATGAAAGTGAGTGCAGGAGAGGGCAGGGTGGCCCAGATGGAGGGAGGGAGCGAGAGATAGAGATAGAACGCAAAAGAACAAGGGGTGGGGTGGGGGGTGGGGGGGGGGGGTAGATAATACCCCAGCGAAATGAGCTGTTTTCTTTGCCTTTTGTCTCGTTTTGGCTTTTCGGAACGTGACAAAAATTCTGTGCGTTTGGAAGCCACCCATGAGGGCCGGGGTGCGTACTTATCTCGTTGTTTGACACTTCATCTGGCCAACAGCTCTAGCACGCCTCTGAAAGGGCCAATGGGCCATGCTGATGCCAGGCACACAAACCACTGCCACAGCACTGCCCCCCCCCCCCCCACACACACACATACACACACACAAACACACATACACACAAACGCACACACACACAAATGCGCACACACAAATGCGCACACACACACACACACACACACACACACACACACATACAGCAACTGGTGGCTTTAATATGGCTGTTAGTGGCCGCGGTGGCTGATTCTCTTCTCAGTTGTCCCCCCCATGTCACCCCCCCCCCCCCCCCCTCCAGCTACGGTCACCCTCCCTGGGAAAAAAGATTAGGTGTCGGGCCACCCCCCACGTGGCCGAGGCCCCAGAGAAGATCTAACAGTTACAGGTTCTTGTTTTCGCAGTTTGATTCTTCCTCTTTGGCCCCCGCATCCTTAGCCACCGCAGCGCCCCACAGAGAGCCAGGGGAACTTGCTGTGAGTCTTCACAAGGCTTTTGGAGGGGAGATTTTAAGGTCATGCGGAGAAGCCGGAAAAAAGAGGGATTTGGACTTAGGAGTGAGAGTGGAGTGCAAGTGGAAATCACTGTAGCTTGTAGTCAATACATTTCCTTTACCGTCCCCACACAGAGACTTTATGTGAGGCTTGGAAGTTGGATTCAGTCTACATCTGTTGGGTGCATGAAAACCAAAGCAGCCCTGAATCTGCTACACAACACAAAACTGCAGAGGAATTATTTTACTCAAAGATCCAATGTGTTGTGAATGGGAAGTTCTACTGTTTATGCCGATGGATACGAGCCATCATCCCTCCCTAAAACACAAACACACCACACACAAATGGGCCCCGTGCAAAATGCCTGACAAACCTGTTGGCCCTATTGGACTGCATCTGGCGCGTAAGATGCTGGCAGGTTCCCTGTTGCTGAAATAACCGGTGCCTTTTTGCAACCCCTTCCAGACTTTCAATGGCTCTAATGAATGTGGTCAGCCTGAACTTAAGCTGTCCATTTGATTGTCGGCGCAGCAGAGAGCCAACGATAGCCTCTTCTGATCCTCCTCACGCTAACAGATGGTTGATGTGGCTCAGGGGCTGGTTTTGGGGAATTTGCCCCTCCCCCCAACCCCATAGCAGACAGAGGGTGGACTACGGGGTTTGGGGGGGGGGGGGGGGCAGAGGGGGGGTTTGGGGACAATCCCCTGTCCCAGGCCTTAAGAAGACCATAAGCTTGAGCAGAGAAACAGAAAGGGCCAGCGAGTGGTGCTAATTACCCAGAAGCCACACAGAAAGTGGCCCGCTGGAGCCGAGTGAAGAGGTTCGCGTCCCTGCTTCCACAGATAAAAGGCATAGCATGGACACATCTCATGTGTGTGTGCTGCTGCTGTGAGGGGTGACAAAGGAGAGGAGATTAACATAATCTTTTTTTTTGGGGGGGGGGGGGGGGGGGTTGGTGGGGGTGCTCCACCCTAGCATCTCTCCTTCTAAGGTTGGCGATGTATAATATGCTGTGAGGTTGGCGATGTATAATATGCTGTGAGGTTGGCGATGTATAATATGCTGTGAGGTTGGCGATGTATAATATGGTGTGAGGTTGGCGATGTATAATATGCTGTGAGGTTGGCGATGTATAATATGCTGTGAGGTTGGCGATGTATAATATGCTGTGAGGTTGGCGATGTATAATATGCTGTGAGGTTGGCGATGTATAATATGCTGTGAGGTTGGCGATGTATAATATGCTGTGAGGTTGGCGATGTATAATATGCTGTGAGGTTGGCGATGTATAATATGCTGTGAGGTTGGCGATGTATGATATTTCCTGACTTTATTTTCTTTACTGCTTTCTTTCTTCCATATTGCATATTCCTTTACTCCTCTGATCATGTCTCTGATCGCGCCTGTCATTGGCTGGCCGGCTGCTGGGCCAATCAGAGCGGGCCGAGGAGAAACGAGGTGTCACACCGCTGAGAGGGTCCTCTTCATGTTATGTCACTGTTCATCTAACCCCCCCCCCCTCCTTCTGTCTCGTTCTCTGGTCGTTTGTATTTGCTGAATTTGTTGGCAGAAAGCATGTGTGTGAGGTGTGTTAGGGTTGTGAAAGCGTGTGTGTGTGAAAGTGTGTGTGTGTGGTGCTGGGTTGTTAAAGTGTGTGTTTGTGGTGTGTTAGGGTTGTGAAAGCGTGTGTGTGTGAAAGCATGTGTGTGTGTGGTGCTGAGTTGTGAAACCATGTGTGTGTGGTGCTGGGTTGTGAAAGTGTGTGTTTGTGGTGTGTTAGGGTTGTGAAAGCGTGTGTGTGTGAAAGCATGTGTGTGTGTGGTGCTGAGTTGTGAAACCATGTGTGTGTGGTGCTGGGTTGTTAAAGTGTGTGTTTGTGGTGTGTTAGGGTTGTGAAAGCGTGTGTGTGTGAAAGCATGTGTGTGTGTGGTGCTGAGTTGTGAAACCGTGTGTGTGTGGTGCTGGGTTGTTAAAGCGTGTGTTTGTGGTGTGTTAGGGTTGTGAAAGCGTGTGTGTGTGAAAGCATGTGTGTGTGTGGTGCTGAGTTGTGAAACCATGTGTGTGTGGTGCTGGGTTGTTAAAGTGTGTGTTTGTGGTGTGTTAGGGTTGTGAAAGCGTGTGTGTGTGAAAGCATGTGTGTGTGTGGTGCTGAGTTGTGAAACCATGTGTGTGTGGTGCTGGGTTGTTAAAGTGTGTGTTTGTGGTGTGTTAGGGTTGTGAAAGCGTGTGTGTGTGAAAGCATGTGTGTGTGTGGTGCTGGGTTGTGAAAGCGTGTGTGTGTGAAAGCGTGTTTGTGGTGCTGGGTTGTGAAAGTGTGTGTGTGAAAGTGTGTGTGTGTGGTGCTGGTTTGTGAAAGTGTGTGTGTGTGAAAGCTGTGTGTGTGGTGCTGGGCTGTGAAAGCGTGTGTGTGTGAAAGCGTGTGTGTGTGGTGCTGGGTTGTTAAAGCGTGTGTTTGTGGTGTGTTAGGGTTGTTAAAGTGTGTGTGTGGTGCTGGGTTGTGAAAGCGTGTGTGTGTGAAAGCGTGTGTGTGGTGCTGGTTTGTGAAAGCGTGTGTGTGTGAAAGTGTGTGTGTGTGTGGTGCTGGGTTGTGAAAGCGTGTGTGTGTGGTGCTGGTTTGTGAAAGCGTGTGTGTGTGAAAGCGTGTGTGTGTGGTGCTGGGTTGTGAAAGCGTGTGTGTGGTGCTGGGTTGTGAAAGTGTGTGTGTGAAAGTGCGTGTGTGTGGTGCTGGGCTGTGAAAGTGTGTGTGTGTGAAAGCGTGTGTGTGTGGTGCTGGATTGTGAAAGCGTGTGTGTGTGAAAGTGTGTGTGTGTGTGGTGCTGGGTTGTGAAAGCGTGTGTGTGGTGCTGGGTTGTGAAAGTGTGTGTGTGTGAAAGCGTGTGTGTGTGTCGTGCTGGGTTGTGAAAGCGTGTGTGTGTGAAAGCGTGTTTGTGGTGCTGGGTTGTGAAAGTGTGTGTGTGAAAGTGTGTGTGTGTGTGGTGCTGGGTTGTGAAAGCGTGTGTGTGAAAGTGTGTGTGTGTGTGGTGCTGGGTTGTGAAAGCGTGTGTGAAAGCGTGTGTGTGTGGTGCTGGGTTGTGAAAGCGTGTGTGTGTGGTGCTGGGTTGTGAAAGTGTGTGTGTGAAAGTGTGTGTGTGTGGTGCTGGGTTGTGAAAGCGTGTGTGTGAAAGTGTGTGTGTGTGGTGCTGGGTTGTGAAAGCGTGTGTGTGGTACTGGTTTGTGAAAGTGTGTGTGTGAAAGTGTGTGTGTGTGGTGCTGGGTTGTGAAAGCGTGTGTGTGAAAGTGTGTGTGTGTGTGTGGTGCTGGGTTGTGAAAGTGTGTGTGTGAAAGCGTGTGTGTGTGAAAGCGTGTGTGTGAAAGCGTGTGTGGTGCTGGGCTCTGAAAGGGAGTAAATATGCTGCCTTCGTGATTCTCCATATCAAAGTTCCGACTCAAGTGGCTGTTTTCTGCCTAAGTGGCAGCACTGCTGTACACACTCACACACACACACACACACACACACACACACACACACACACACACAACATTTATAACACTTTTACGAGACTTTTTTTTAAAAATAATCACACATGCTTGTGTCGTTTGCTGCTGCCACTGGCATGCCTTGCCATCTCTCTCTTGCCACACTCTCTCTTCTCTTCCTCTCTCTCTCTCTCCCCCCCCCCCCCCCTCTCTCTCTCTCTTCTCTTCCCCCCCCTCTCTCTCTCTTCTCTTCCCCCATTGGAGACGCAATGCTGAAAGAGGAAGATGACAAGGTTATGAAGAGAGGCGTGTGTGTGGCGTGGCTTAAATGCTGCCGTTTCTGACGCCTGTGTGTGTGTGTGTGTGTGTGTGTGGGTGTGTGTGTGTGTGTGTGTGTGTGTGGTGTGCATCACACCAGGAGCCTCTTCCTGTTCCCTTCCTCTTCCCTGCCCCGTCGCCTCCAACATCTCTTTGCCGTTTGCATGTGTGTGTGTGTGTGTGTGTGTGTGTGCGTGCTTCTGTTTGTGTGTGTGTGTGTGTGTGATGTGGGATGCCGAAGCGTCGGTGGCTGAAAATGGTTTCAATTAGTGGAAGTGAGAGTGACAGGCGACGGCGGGGAAATCCCATCAACGGAGAACAATGCAGGCCACGAGAGCAGCCTCCGTGTTCATTATCCCAGCCTCTCACATCTGCCTCTCGCCACAGAAGAGAGAGAAGAGATAAGAGATGGAGGGAGAAAGAGAGAGAAGAGAGAGGGAGATAAAACACAGAGAGAGAGTTGTGAGAGAGAAAAGAGGGGAGAGAGTGAGAGAAAGAGAGAGAATGCTCCTTTTCTTACAGGGAAATAATACATGTGTTTGTCACGGGCATGCTTAGGCCTCTGCTCTGCCTTCGCTCTCTCTTTATCCTCTAACCCCCCCTGCCTACGCCTCCCTCTCGTCTCCCCCTCTCGTCTCCCCCTCGCCCCGTCTCGCTCCAAGCCAAAGCCATTTCAAGGCGACATGAAACTTGCTGCTTTTTGTAGCATCTGACATTTGAGACTGTTTTAGTTAGATGAGAGTTTTTGTGAGCCTCTGTCTGTGCCTGTGTACTGTGTGTCTGCATGTGTGTGTGTGTGTGTGTGTGTGTGTGCTTGTCTGATGTGTCCTCTTCCTTCCAGAGATTTACATATTTCCCCTGATGTCACAATGAACTCTGGGATATGATTGGCTCTCTTTGTTTGCAGATCCAACACTCAAAAGCTCAAGGCAACATCACTGTTCTTCGTGACGGCTGAATCCATGTGTGTGTGTGTGTGTGTGTGTGTGTGTTTGTTGAACATCACTGTTCTCGGTGACGGCTGGATCCAGCGCCGTGGAGCTTTAATCCTAATCGCAGCGCTTTCCCCAATGTCAAACATCACTGTGACTTATTGTGACTTCTTTGAAAAAATATTTGCAACCAGAAAGAATCTGAAGGCATGAGCCAAGATAGCACTGAAAAAAAACAGGCCTGCCATTTTATTTAGCAATGTGTTGTGTAAACAGAATAGCGAAATATCCTTCAGTATTTATTTGTCCCACCCAAATATGTCACATCTTGATTCTTTTTCCTGCCTACAGGTTTAGTTGTGCCTACTTATTCCTCATGACTTATTTTGTAGGAGTGACTGAAGAAATGAGAGCTTTACTTTTGCATATAGGGAGGCCTGCACTGAAGGTCTCACCCGGTGCTTGAGTGTGTGTGTGTGTGTATGTGTGTATGTGTGTTGGCGTGTATGTGTATGTGTATGTGTTTTGTAGGAGTGACTGAAGAAACGAGAGCTTTACTTTTGTATATAGGGATGCATGTGTTATAGGTCTCACCCGGTGCTTGAGTGTGTGTGTGTGTGTATGTGTATGTGTGTTGGCGTGTATGTGTATGTGTTTTGGATAAATACATATGTGGATGTTAAATGTGTGTGTTGCTTCGTCAGGCCCAGTGTAAGCCCGAGGAACACACTGTATGTATCTGTCAATCAAACCCCTTTTTGCACACGCTACATGCCACGCAGGTCCCCCACCACGCTTCTCTCTCTCTCTCTCTCAATCTCTCTCTTTATCACTCTCTCTCTTTCTGTCTCTCTCCCTCTCTTTGTGATGGACACTAGCAGACAAGACCATTAAAATGAATACAGTTTGCGTTGGCCATCAATGACATCATGCATCAGGTGTGTTTATGTACTTGCTTAAACATCTTTTGGAACATTTGAGAAAAAATACAGATTTTGAAATAAGCAGTGGGAGTACACGACTTTATCGCCATTCATGTAAATATCATTGTGAAACTGACAATAAACGATCTCTACTAACAGTACTGATAATAGAGATAAAAGACCTGTAGGTAATACCTGTAAATTCTGGAGCCTTAAATGAGCTTACTCTATTTGAAGTCATAGAATCAATCAGTGTGGAAATAAAAACAGAATAAAGACACACTTTTATATAGCAGCAATAGCAGCAATAGTACCTCTATTAAAAAAGCAAAGGCAGAAAAAGTGAAATTTTAGCGCATATTTCTCTTTGTACCCTTTGCGCTTGTCCTGTGTATTCTGATGTCTCTAAATTGGAAAGAGCAGAGCACAGCTCTGCGTATCAGGGCACAGCTCTGCGTATCAGGGCACAGCGCCGTCCCCAATCCCTCATCTGAGCAGTAGGACACGGTGGCACGTCAAGTGGCCTCGGACGGTTGGCCAGGGACACCGAGGCTCGGCCTACCCTTCACAGGAAGTCCGGTATGAAAAATTGCGGCGTGTTGAAACTGCCACACGCTGGACTTGGCCTTTAGATGGGTGGGGTGCGGGGAGCGTGCGGGGAGCGGGCACGCTGGCACGCTGGTGCTGCGGGACGAGGCCGAGTGGTCCGGGCCACTGGCACAGGTCGGCGGGACATTAACCGGGCCGCGCCACCGGCCCTGGCAACCGGGACGGCACTCCCCAGACACACAAGACGCCTCCAGCCTGCGTCCCCAATCCCCTGACCACCGGCCAACCACCTCCTTCAGTTTGCTTAGAGAGAGAGTAAGGAAGAGAGAGAGAAAAAGAGAGAGAGTAAGGGACAGAGCGAGAAAGGAAGAGAGAGAGAGAGAGAAAGAGAGGAGGAGAGAATATATATATAGAGAAAGACAGAGAGTGAGAGAGAGAGTAAGGGAGAGAGAGGCAGATGAATATATATATATATATATATATATATATATATATATATATATACATATATATATATATATATAGAGAAAGAGAGAGAGAGAGGCAGAGGAATACACAGAGAGAGAGAGAGAGAGACAGAGAGAGAGAGAGAGAGGCAGAGGAATACACAGAGAGAGAGAGAGAGAGAGAGAGAGGCAGAGGAATACAGAGAGAGAGAGAGACAGAGAGAGAGACTGAGAGGGAGAGAGGGAGAGGCAGAGGAACACAGAGAGAGAGAGGGAGAGGCAGAGGAACAGAGAGAGAGAGAGACTGAGAGGGAGAGGGAGAGGCTGAGGAACAGAGAGAGAGAGAGACTGAGAGAAAGAGAGGGAGAGGCAGAGGAACACAGAGAGAGAGAGAGGGGGGTCGTTGTCTGCATCTGAGGGCACACACTTCTGTAAACCAATCCCTGTATTTTAGAACACTTGTCCCAGCACACATTATTGAATATGCTACATTTATAATGCATGAGGTGCTGTGTATCTGTGCACCTCTGTGTATCTGTTTACATGCACACAATTATGTTTTTATATGTATTTTATATAGAATATTATATGTATTATATATATATTATATGTATTATATGTATGTATTTTATATAGAATATTATATGTATTATATATATATTATATGTATTATATGTATGTATTTTATATAGAATATTATATGTATTATATGTATGTATTTTATATAGAATATTATATGTATTATATGTATGTATTTTATATAGAATATTATATGTATTATATGTATGTATTTTATATAGAATATTATATGTATTATATGTATGTATTTTATATAGAATATTATATGTATTATATGTATGTATATGTATATAGAATATTATATGTATTATATGTATGTATTTTATATAGAATATTATATGTATTATATGTATGTATATGTATATAGAATATTATATGTATTATATGTATGTATTTTATATAGAATATTATATGTATTATATGTATGTATTTTATATAGAATATTATATGTATTATATGTATGTATTTTATATAGAATATTATATGTATTATATGTATGTATATGTATATAGAATATTATATGTATTATATGTATGTATTTTATATAGAATATTATATGTATTATATGTATGTATATGTATATAGAATATTATATGTATTATATGTATGTATTTATATAGAATATTATATGTATTATATGTATGTATATGTATATAGAATATTATATGTATTATATGTATGTATTTTATATAGAATTATTATATGTATTATATGTATGTATATGTATATAGAATATTATATGTATTATATGTATGTATTTTATATAGAATATTATATGTATTATATGTATGTATATGTATATAGAATATTATATGTATTATATGTATGTATTTTATATAGAATATTATATGTATTATATGTATGTATATGTATATAGAATATTATATGTATTATATGTATGTATTTTATATAGAATATTATATGTATTATATGTATGTATATGTATATAGAATATTATATGTATTATATTCATACATAATGTGGTTCACCTTTCGCAGCCTCGCTGTTTCGCAGATTTTTTTTTTGTGAAATATCGCATGCTTTTCTTACAGTGCATTGTTTTATTCTATAATACTGTACTTATTTTTCTACGAAGGTTTGAACTTTGAGAATAGAAGAGAGAGAAATGTGAGAAAATGTTAATGCCTGTCTGAGAAAAGTGTATAAAGTGTGTAGTAAGGGGTTTTACAGCTTTAAAAAAATTCTATAATAATTGTAAAAAATCCTGAATACTTTGCGGATTTCGCCTATTGGCGGTTATTTTTAGAACATAACTCCCGCAATTAACGAGGGACTACTGTATATTCATATTATTATATTCAAACTCCTTCCTCGGCTCTGAAACACACACACACACACGCACCCACACACACACACACACACACACTTGTCTCTCAGCGGTCTTACCCATGGCATTAGTCTTTCCTCTTTTTTTAAATAAGTGGACTTGTTGGGGTCTAGTGTTATGTATGTAGTGATGTATGTAGTGTTGTGTATGTGGTGTGTGTGTGTGTGTGTGTGTGCGTGTGTGTGCGTGTGTGTGTGCGCGTGTGTGCGTATGTGTGTGTGTGTGTGTGTGTGTGTGTGTGTGTGGGATTGGGGTGTTGTGGGGAGGACAGAGTTGTAACATATCATGGTGCCCATTGCATTTTCCCATCTTGTTGTGTGCGCGTGTGTGCGTATGTGTGTGTGTGTGTGTGTGTGCGTATTGTGTGTGTGTGTGTGCGTATGGTGTGTGTGTGTGTGTGTGTGTGTGTGTGTGTGTGTGTGTGTGCGCGCATGTGTGCGCATGTGTGCGCGTGTGTGCGTATGTGTGTGTGTGGGTGTGTGTGTGTGGGATTGGGGTGTTGTGGGGGAGGACAGAGATGTAACATATCATGGTGCCCATTGCATTTTCCCATCTTGTTGTGCATCTGTGTTCATGCTTCTGTCCCCTCCCCTCGCTGGACGCTGCTCTCGAGCATGTGCAAACTAGGCAGGCAGAGCTGAATATTTCATACACCACATTTGGGCAAGAGGCTCTGTGACAACAAACAGCACTTACCATCATGTCAGCGTCAGATTTTACCCCAGAGCCTTGTTTCCGCAGACCCAGCCTGAATGACAGCACAGAAAGAGAGGAAGGTACAGAACGAATGAAAGACAGAGAGAACGAGAGACAGAGAGAGAGAGACAGAGAGACAGAGAGACAGAGAGACAGAGACAGGATGAACAAAAAGGAGTGTCCTTCAAACTAGACGCTGGCTATCTTTTCTTGCTCTTTCCCATGAAGGATTTACCATGTTAAAGCAGCCAGCTTCGTTGTATTACAAGAGCAGATGCCTTTATTAAAAATGCATACCCTGTCTCCAAACCATTGCAACTTTCTCAAGCTACAGACGAGATATTTAACAGGCCCGCTGGGTCTTTGAGGTAAGGTTCAGCAAAATAAAAAAGAAATACGGAAAAACACACACACACTACATTTTAAAATATTTAACCACTCACACTTGCCCTGGTATCAAAGATGGCCTTCTCAAAATCACACGCAGTCCTCTCTTTCTCTTGCTCGATTTCTTCTTTTGTTTTCATACTCTCTCTCTCTCCCTCTCTTCCTCTCTGTCTCTCTTGCTCTCTCTCCCTCTCTTGCTCTCTCTCCCTCTCTTGCTCTCTCTCTCTCCCCCCTCTCTTGCTCTCTCTCCCTCTCTTGCTCTCTCTCTCTCCCTCTCTTCCTCTCTGTCTCTCTTGCTCTCTCTCCCTCTCTTGCTCTCTCTCTCTCTCTTGCTCCCTCTCTCTCCCCCTCTCTTGGTCTCTCTCTCTCTTGCTCTCTCTCTCTCCCTCTCTTGCTCTCTCTCTCTCTCTTGCTCCCTCTCTCTCCCCCTCTCTTGGTCTCTCTCTCTCTTGCTCTCTCTCTCTCCCTCTCTTGGTCTCTCTCTCTCTTGCTCCCTCTTTCGCTCCTTCTCAGCCTCAACCTCCTTTACCACCACAGGCAGTGGAGAGTTAATTACTTGTCTCTCATCGTAACTGCGCTCAGATCAGCCTAGAAAAACACCATTCTGGAAAAGGAAACAGAAAGTGCTACACAGAGGAGGACTTTTGCCGCTGAAGTGTTTTCTGCTGCTGGGTACGAGTTGTAGCACAAACTCTGCACACATGCACAGACGCAACCACACCCGCACACACACACACACACACATACAGTAGGCACATGCACACACACCCAAGCGCACACACACCCTACACACACACACATGCACACATACATACTGTACATGCATGCTGGTATGCACACACACACACCCTCACACGCACACACACATACAGTAGGCACATGCACACACACACACACACACACACCTGCTCACACAAACATGCATTCACACAAGCCTTATGTATTTTTCCTCTGCCTTCCTGAACAGTAATGTGAGCGAACAGAAGTTCAGTGTTGGTGAGCCGTCTAAATTAATTAGGCCCCCCATCCGTAACTGGGAAAGCAAATGCACAAACAAATCTGCGCTCGGCGTCGTAGTTCAGTGACAAAGCATCCAAGAGCAAGGGGTGACTTTTCACAGTGCCCTAGCCAGAGCGATTACATTACATTAGATTACATTAGATTAGGTTAGATTAGATTACATTAGATACAACTTTATTGCAATTACACATGTATAAATACAGGGTAACAAAATGTGGTTTAGCGTCTATTTAGTGCAAGGAGCAGCAAGTGGGATATATACAGTATATACAGTAGTATAATACACATTACAGTACAGTGCAGTATAGTATAATGCAATGGCGTTGGTGGCGGTGGCAGAGGTGGAGATAGTTAGTGGCAGCTCACCCATCTGGGCACGGTGATCAAAGGACAATGCACAGGCTGGTGCAGGGCGAGCCGGGCGTTGGTGGTGGTGGCAGAGGTGGAGATGGTTAGCGGCGGCTCACCCATCTGGGCACGGTGATCAAAGGACAATGCACAGGCTGGTGCTGGGCGAGCCGGGCGTTGGTGGCGGTGGCAGAGGTGGAGATGGTTAGCGGCAGGAGACTTGACGGGAGACGCCATGTCCTCAGATAGTGGGGCCTGGAATTAGAAAAAAAAACAATGCACGAAAGAGCGTCTAAATTCCTTTTTTTGTAACAGATTTAATAAGGTTTCGTCAGACAAGGAGTCCACAGTAGTTCATTCATGAAGGTTAAATATTACTTGTGTATGGTATCTTGTAGTGGCAATTATTGTTAGCGTTTTATTAGACAGCTATGTATTATTTGTATTTTAGTGCACGGTACTGATGACATTTAATGCTTTGTGCTATTTACAGAATTTTAACAGGTCAACTTTTGTTCTACTTCTTATCATCTCTAAATCCAAGTTGTGAGAATTATGAAAACCACAATATCACATACATTCAGTCTTAAACAGTACTACAGTATTTAAATTGCACAGGCCTACATCATGCTGCAAATACAATATCTAAAGCAATCAGTCAAACCTGGAGTTAAACCTAGCAAGCCTTTCACTTAAAACCATCTGTCATACCAGCGCTAAGCTTCCTAAGCACTATGTATCACATGCACTACTGCTAGCCTTTGCCGCTAACTGTCGCTAAATCCTAATGGTGCTGAAATGACTGCTAGCTAATAGCTGTGTCACTGCTCTGTTGGTTTACAGTAATTCCCACAATGTCACTAATGTAATTTATTAGCCAAACAGCGTGCTAATCCCGGGGGTCGAATAGAGCGGCTCCTGATCCACCCTCCCCGGGACAGTGATCCGCTGGTAAGCTGGGCGTGGCCATTGATATGCAGCATGTCTTTGTGTCGAGCTTCGGCAGATGAAAGGCAAGAGGTTTAGCCCTCTTTAGCAGAGCCAGGACAATGCAGCTAAGGAATAGGGCTCTGTGGACCAGGCAGGGAGGGATGGTGGTGGTGGTGGTGGTGCGATTGGTTGGGGGGTGGGGGGAGGAGGGGGGAGGAGGGGATGATTTCTTGGCCACTAAGTCTCTGTGCATCCAGATGGGATGTTTTGTTTGAAGGGGCTCTCTCACTTTGTCACACACAATGACAAGTTTGTGCCCCCCACCTCCACATGCACACATATGCACATACACAGTATACACACAACACACACATGCACACACACATCAGCAGCACCATCTCCTGCCATGCCTACCCCTCCTCCCCACCCCACCCCACCCCACCCCCTGCAGCCCTTCTCCACAATGTCAGGCTGTTAAGGAGATTGGCTTGGCATTTATTGCATCTGTAACTCTGTCATCTCAGCGTATGAGTGTGTCTGTGTCAGGCAACCAGCCCTTAC
>CM050212.1:2957500-2982500 GCA_027475355.1 Coilia nasus
AGGGATGAATAACTGGAGAATAATTCAGGGCTCTGGTGTTGATAGGGACCCTGGCAGGTGACCAAGGGTGCTGTATTATATGCGTAATATATAACGTCACTGGTGACCAAGTGTGCTTTATTATATGTGTAATATATAACGTCACTGGTGACCAAGGGTGCTTTATTATATGTGTAATATATAACGTCACTGGTGACCAAGGGTGCTGTATTATATGCGTAATATATAACGTCACTGGTGACCAAGGGTGCTTTATTATATGCGTAATATATAACGTCACTGGTGACCAAGGGTGCTGTATTATATGCGTAATATATAATGTCACTGGTGACCAAGGGTGCTGTATTATATGCGTAATATATAACGTCACTGGTGACCAAGGGTGCTGTATTATATGCGTAATATATAATGTCACTGGTGACCAAGGGTGCTGTATTATATGCGTAATATATAACGTCACTGGTGCTTTGTGATGTGATGATGTGTGAGGGTGAGAGGCCAAAGGGGAAGTAATTATGCTAATGTATAAGTATGGGATAATCTGCTGGATGTGTCTTTAATGCATTTTTAACAGACACAAGAGGAGGGCAAAGATCCTCCCCATGCACAAGCACGGTGGACTGCCACCCTCATCACAGTCATTTCAAATTCAAAGAATTCATTTATCCATGCTGAACCTTTTTGTGGCCCAAAAGAAAAAGTGTCCCTTTTACAAGAAGATCTGATTAAAAGCCCATGCACACCAAAGACTAAAGAAGACTGACGACGACACCAACTGCAACTGTCTTCAAACCAGGAATCATGATCCATTATTCACTGTTACGCTAGATAATCCCAAATCTCCTGATTTCAAGATATATGACTTATCTTATGTTTCCTCTTCTCTGTAATCAGGGCCATAGTCTTTCCCGCCCTGTTTTTCAACCCTTCTATGGTCAACAGGATGGACACTGTGAGGATCCTCTATTACAAAAATGCCTTTTTTAAACGTGGATAGGGGTGCGAAGAAACTTTGATTTGGATTTTAGACTTTGATTTTTTCCCCCTTTCTCTTTCGCTCTCTCAGAAGGCAACTATGAAAGGGACAGTGATACATATTTCAGGGCGCCAAACTCCACAAAGGCCCCGCTATAAAGAGGTATAAACCTTTGAACTAAACAAAGGTCCATCACCCACTCCTCATATCACAGTGCTTTATGTGGACTTAGAGGCTGAAGAGAAAGGCTGAAGGATGAGAGATTGAGGGGTTTGGGGGTGGGGGGTTGGATGTGGGGGGTATGCGGAGGAAGAGAGAGAGGGAAGAGAGGGGAGATGCGGAGAGCGGGCAGGAGAGTGGCTGCCGTCTGGGTGCTGTGACAGGTTGTTTGAGTGGAGTGATGCCCTCGTGTTTCCTGGACCAGCATCCCACCGCCACGCCTGCCCTCCCACCCCTGCGGTCTTAGTGGGAGCCCCAGGGCCCAGCTGAAAGTCTGGGGGCTGAAGGCCTGCATCTGTGGGGCTTTCTGCGGGTGACCCCGGGCTTCTGTCTCCTCTACCGCCTGCATTAGCTTGATTAAAGCTTTGGGGTTTTTTTGGAGGGACTTTGGCTTTTGTGCTCTGCCATCCATGACAGATGAAAGACAGTTTGCTTTCCCCTGGATCTCTGAGATATCTCTCTTCCTCTCTTTGTCTTTCACTGTCTCTCGATATAAACACCAAAGTACTCTACCTCTCTCTCTCTGTCTCTCTCTCTCTCTCTCTCTTCTTTTTCACCCTTTCTCTCCTCTGCTCTCAGCCCCAGGGTTGCCAAAAGACAAAAGGGCCCGGGAGTAAAAGCGAGGGAAGAGCTTCTTCTCCAAATGATCTCTAATTGTTGCTTTCTTCCCAACCCTGGCGTGGATCACTCGCCTGACTCCCGCGTCTGCCGCGACTCTCTCGCCTCTCGGCCCCTAAAAGCCTCTTCTGGACAGAGTGGAAGCCATTACTTAAACCACTCTTGTGTCACAGCCACAATTGCCTGTCATTACTACTATCAAAGGGAGTGTGTCATTTGTTTTATTGCTTTGAAGAACTGCAAAACAAAGCCGTCCAGTGCTGTGAGTTGGTGCACTTCATTTCATTCTGTTCATTCTGTTGCGTACACAGTCGGGGCTGAAACGGATAGGATGATGTTGAACAAGGAGAGCAATTTTGGTAATAAGATTTCATCAGTGCGGATCCCATCTTCTTATATTATGTGGAAACAATGTAGTCGTCTTTACCCAGTGTTGCCTTTTCTCCATCCAGATGAAGACAGCTACTGTAGGAGGAGAACTAAGTGTCTGCATCAGTTCTATTCTGTTTGAGAACGCTGAGCTGAGGAGAACTAAGTGCCTGCATCAGGTCTATACTGTATCAGGTCTATACTGTATCAGGTCTATACTGTATCAGGTCTATACTGTTTGAGAACGCTGAGCTGAGGAGAACTAAGTGCCTGCATCAGGTCTATACTGTATCAGGTCTATACTGTATCAGGTCTATACTGTATCGGGTCTATACTGTATCAGGTCTATACTGTATCGGGTCTATACTGTATCGGGTCTATACTGTATCAGGTCTATACTGCATCAGGTCTATACTGCATCAGGTCTATACTGTATCAGGTCTATACTGCATCAGGTCTATACTGCATCAGGTCTATACTGTATCAGGTCTATACTGCATCAGGTCTATACTGTATCAGGTCTATACTGTTTGAGAACGCAGAGCTGAGGAGAACGGCAGTCCGTGGCCCACATATGACCTAGCCAAACCTTCGCGCGCCATCTCAAACAGCAACCATTGTTAACATGCTCACCGAGCTTAAATTGGAAGGCTTATCCATTCGGCAAATTTCCTCTCAGCCAGAGGAATCTGCTGTACGCTGCATCTCGGCAACTTGTCACCGGAGACACCAGCCTGCTTTGATTAAAAACACGGCGCGAGGGAAGCATTCAGCTCCTTGACTGCAGTTAAGGATGAGATGGTGACAGACTATTATTCCAGCTCAGACAGCAAAGAAGAGAAGAAGAAGAAGAAGAAGAAGAAGAAGACGAGCGAGGGGGAGAAGAAAAAAAAGCCCAGAAAAACAAACCAACAAACAAACAAACAAGGTCTTTGTCACTAAAGCAGTGTTCTGGAGATGAAAAGCTATAAAAGGAGTCACACTGATCAATGCAGCTGTGGATTTTGATAACTCATCGCACACACCCTAGACAAATGATTAGGTGTGTGTGTGTGTGTGTGTGTGTGTGTGTGTCTGTGTGTTTACAGAAGAGGGGGGCTGCTTCTGCAATGTGCCAAATACACTCCAAATTACCCTTCAAGCACAACTCCAGGGATACAGGCAGGAGAGTCTCGTGTAAATAAGGGGCAGCATACATTAGCTCCCTCTCCGGATGTCAATCGTGATCGCGTGCCCTGTTTTCTGTTTGTTATCGTGTCGCCTCTCCGTCTCACTGGAGGAGTGACATGAAATGAAAGCGCTCTCCCTCCCTCCCTCTCTCTTTCTCTCCCAATCTGTTTCTCTCTCTCTCACTTCCTCTCCTAATCTCTCTCTCTCTATCTCATTCTCTCTTTCTGTCCCTCTTTCTCTCCCTCACTCCCTCTCTCTCTCTCCCTTCCTCTCTGTCTCTTTCTCACTTTCTCTCCCAATCTGTTTCTCTCTCTCTCTCACTTCCTCTCCCAATCTCTCTCTTTCTACTTCATTCTCTCCCTCTCTCTCTCCCTCTCTCTGATTCTCTCTCTCTTTCCCTGCATCACCACCAGCATATCTCCGAGCACTTTCTGACACTTGAAAACGGTTCTGAGGTTTGGTGTAGAGAGCCACAGCTGGGCCGTGTCTGATTGGCTGGCGGGCTGCGGGGCTGCCGCTAAAACTTTTCCCGCCGCTTGAAGGAGCCGCCGGGGCGCAGCACAGGTGGCGCTTATGCAGATGAATCAACACATTACTGCGCCGCTTCCTTTTGCTCTAAACATTAGCGTTTCAAATGGGACAAATCAGATAGGCGTCTCTCCCGCACTGCCCACCGTGCCATTGTCACCGCTGCAAGGGTGTGTGCGTGTGTTTGTGTGTGTGTGTTTGTATTCGAGCTTGTGTGTGTGTGTGTGTGTGTGTGTGTGTTAACATTGGTTCACATGAACATGCTAGTGCACTGTGTTTTGCATGAGGGAGTGCGTGTATTTTCCACTTCAGTGGAGGCTCATCCCAGGAAAGGTTTCTGCTTTTATGATGTGATAGTGTGTTTGAGTGTGTGTGGTTGTTATGATGTGATAGTGTGTTTGAGTATGTGTGGTTGTTATGATATGATAGTGTGTTTCAGTATGTGTGGTTAGAATGATGTGATAGTGTGTTTGAGTGTGTGTGGTTGTTATGATGTGATAGTGTGTTTGAGTATGTGTGGTTGTTATGATGTGATAGTGTGTTTGAGTGTGTGTGGTTGTTATGATGTGATAGTGTGTTTGAGTGTGTGTGGTTGTTATGATGTGATAGTGTGTTTGAGTATGTATGGTTAGAATGATGTGATAGTGTGTTTGAGTGTGTGTGGTTGTTATGATGTGATAGTGTGTTTGAGTATGTGTGGTTGTTATGATGTGATAGTGTGTTTGAGTGTGTGTGGTTGTTATGATGTGATAGTGTGTTTGAGTGTGTGTGGTTGTTATGATGTGATAGTGTGTTTGAGTATGTGTGGTTAGAATGATGTGATAGTGTGTTTGAGTGTGTGTGGTTGTTATGATGTGATAGTGTGTTTGAGTATGTGTGGTTGTAATTCTGTGATGGTGTGTTTGAGTATGTGTGTTTGTAATTGTGTGATGGTGTGTTTGAGTATGTGTGGTTGTTATGATGTGATAGTGTGTTTGAGTATGTGTGGTTGTTATGATGTGATAGTGTGTTTGAGTATGTGTGGTTAGAATGATGTGATAGTGTGTTTGAGTGTGTGTGGTTGTTGTGATGTGATAGTGTGTTTGAGTGTGTGTGGTTGTAATTCTGTGATGGTGTGTTTGAGTATGTGTGGTTGTTATGATGTGATAGTGTTTTTCAGCATGTGGGGTTAGAATGATGTGATAGTGTGTTTGAGTGTGTGTGGTTGTAATTCTGTGATAGTGTGTTTGAGTGTGTGTGGTTGTTATGATGTGATAGTGTGTTTGAGTATGTGTGGTTGTAATTCTGTGATAGTGTGTTTCAGTGTGTGTGGTTGTAATTGTGTGATGGTGTGTTGGAGTGTGTGTGGTTGAAATGCTGCAGGTGTGCTTGGTGAACCTCCTTGCAATTCAGCGACGAGTGAAGAAGTGAGTATGTGTGTTTATGTTGCATGTGTATGCTAGTGCTTGTATGTGTGTGTGTGCACGAATGTGTGCGCATGTGTGTGTGTGTGTGTGTGTGTGTGTACACGTGCGTGGGTGTGTGTGTTAGTGTCAGCGTGTGTCTGCATGTGCTTGTGCTTGTGTGTGTGAGTGTGAGTGTGTGTATGTATGTATGTGTCTGGGTGTGCACATGAGTGTGCACGTGTGTGTGTGTGTGTGTGTGAGTGTAAGCATGTGCGTGTGCTTGTGTGTGTGAGTGTGTGTGTGTGTGTATGTATGTATGTGTGTGTGTGTGGGTGTGCACGTGTTTGCGTGTGCTTCTGTGTGTATGTATGTGTATGTATGTGTGTGGGTGTCCACATGTGTGTGTGTATGTATGTGTGTGGGTGTGCACGTGTGTGTGTGTTTACAAGCCTGGCTGAGTGCACTCCTCTCGCCAGCACAGGCAGACAGTGGCCAAATAGTGCACACACACACACACACACACACACATGCACACACATGCTTACAGTTACACACACACCTGCACTGCTCACTCCGGCACAGGCAGACAGTGTCTAAATGCTGCAGGGGGATGCAAGATGCGCTCCATGAGATCTGGGCTGGGCTGCGCTCCATGAGATCTGCGCTGGGCTGCGCTCCATGAGCTGAGCTGATCTGCGCTGGGCTGCGTGCCTTTGTTCTCTGCATGGGAGATGGACGGACGGACGGGGCTGCCTGCAACCCCAGCCCACTGGGCCTTAAGTGGCTATTGCTGACAACAAGCAATTACCTCCCCATTATCACTACACACGCTGTAATTGGCTCTCCTTCTGTACTGTGCAACTCGATGGAGTGATTAACACACTCTGCCCATTTTTCTCTCTCTCTCTCTCTCTCTCTCTCTCTCTCTCTCTCCCTCTTGTAGTCTGTCTACCCCGTCTCTTGGTTTTTCTGTACATCTGACACTTTTGGAGTTTTTCCTTCATCCACTCGGCCAAGCGTTCATAAAGCGTTCATAAAGCGTTCATAAAAACCATAAAGTCAGAGCTCTGCTGCTGAGCTCAGAGGCACATGCGCTCATGGGCAGGAGGCTACCCGAGAGTGAATTAACTGAGAGAGTGGAGAATATCAGCTGAGTGTGGATGGAGACCTTATGAAGACGTCCTGCGGTTGAGTTGAGTGGAGATCACCATCGAGGCACGGAGGAAAAGGGTGGATGGAAGAATGGGTCGTTAATAATTTCCCCTCTGCACTGACGCGTCCCTGATTTTATTGGGTGTGCCCAAAATTAGGGGGGCTTTTCGAGGGTGAGCATGACATCAGGAAGAGAGAAGATTAATATGGAAGAGCCTTGCATGTTTACGACTGGCGATGGAATGACCCCCCTCCCCCGCCCTCCCCACCCTCAGAAGGAAATCTGTGTTTAATGAAGCTGTCCATGGGGAAAGACTGGGCTCTTTATTATTAACTTGAGCATGCAAACTAGTCCTTGGTCTGTGTTTCTGAGGACTGGTGTGCTTACGGCTGATGATCAGCTTCAGAAATATCGCGTTTGGATTTTCTGTGAACACAAGTGAGGACACATGCCAAGATAAGAGTTCCCACACAGCTATGGGCGTCTACAGAATAAACTTTAAAACATATACAGTGAAAAGAGTTCTTAATAAGGTATGCGTAGAGAAGAACCACTTCACAATATGGTCTCATTAGTCAATAGTTAAGTGCTTGCGATAAAACTTTTGATGTGTTGTAATCCCTCCAGTAAATCTGGCTTATGCAGTTTTGCCATCATTATCCCTATTTCAGTCAAGCAAATCCACTCACTCATTAATCATTAATTATATGTTGATCTGGCTGATGACACGATATGAGAGAGAATAGTGGCTTTTTTTCTCTTATCAAAAGCAGTAATTGACAGTGCCTCCACACAGATCTATTTCCGATGCAAATCTCATTAGCAAATTGACATAAAAGCTTTCTTTGGCTAATACGTTGCTTTAAAAATATTCCGAATTTTTTAAAAAGGAAAGAAAGAAATTGCTGTAAGCAGCAGACAGCTTTGAGTAAATATCCGCCTTTTTCTGGGAGTATATTAAACAAGCGTCTCTTGTTGAGGGAGACAAGTGTGTGTGTGTGTGTGTGTGAGGGAGATGAGCGAGGGCTTTTGTTTGGGTAACTCCTTCCAGCAGCTCCCCACCACCACCCCCACCTCCCTCGCTCTCTGTTTTTCTCTCTCCCTCTCCTTCTCCCCCCCTTCAGTAGGAGCTGCTTTTGGTTCAAGTCTTGGTGAAGAGACTGAAGTCTATTGTCTGGGTCAACTTGACCTGACCTGGCTGGTTAAGCTGGGGCATTGTGAGCAGCAAATGGTTTGGGCTGAGGGGGCCGCCTGCACTGGAGGCCGTGAGGAGAGCAACGCGCTTCCAGAAAAAACAGACGAAGAAAAGAAAAGTAAAAAAAGAGCATCCCTCAAGTCGAGAAAGAAGGCAGGTTGTTTTGTGTTTGGCTTTTCCTCCTGCCCTTTCTCTCTCTCTCTCTCTCTCTCTCTCTCTCTCTCTCTCTCTCTCTCTCTCTCTGTCTCTCCTCTCTTCTTGTTCTCCAGCCTTCTTGACTTCTCCCTCTCCAGCTACCCAGGCCTGGCACAGGCAGCAATGGCCACCGGCCATCACTAGAGCAGAGAGAGGAGGAGAGATGAGGGGAAAGGTTGGTGCAGGAGGCTTCTGTCTTTCTTCAGCCCTCATGTCTCTTCTGCTGCCTCCCATTTCCCTCTATGGCAGCACTGAAATAAATGGTGAGAAACAGTTAGTTTGGTTTAAGGTTCAGTTTGTGAGCCAAATGACCGACTCTTTTGGAATTCATTCCTGTCATTATTCGCCAGAGGATTGGTTTGCATTGTGTGTGATGTTGTAATACGCAGTATGTGTTATAACACAATCTGTATCACCATAATCATGGCTGGTTTCAAAACAACCAACAGTGCATCACTTGGACACTCTGTCACTTCAAGTCCCCCTCCTGCATTTACAGTAAAGGGCGTGCAGTGCAAGTGTAGGATGCTGCAATCCTCTGATGATGATTAGGCTTTACAGGCAGGTTTGCACTTGTTCCTTCAGAGTGTGAAATCTTTTAGCAAAGCACAAGCCATAATAGCCAGGAAGCCAAGCTCACGGGTGAAAAAAAAGAGAGAGAAACCTTTTTTTCCACTCTTCCATCTTCTCCAGCATCTCGCCTGTCCATACCCGCATAGCAGGTGTGGGTGCCTGCCTATAAATAGCATGTTAGGGGGGTGAGGTAGAGGGGCGTCCTCTGCATGCTAGTCTTTACAGGCCTTAGCTGTTGCATGTTATAACAAAAAAAAGAGAAACGACTAGACACAAACACACACACACACACACACACACACACACACACACACATCCAGACACAAAAAAAACCTGACAATTCAGCAGCAATCAACAACTTGTTTTCTAGCCCGATACCCAGAGCAGGGAAGTGGGAAGATGGCCTGCTGACGCTTAGCGCCAGGTCCTAATCACATTTCTGGCAGGCGGCAGGCCCAGGCCTGTGGCACACAGGTAGTCGCTAACGCAGCGCGCTCCCATCTCCTCACACCCTCCCTGCACTTAATAGCCTGCCTTTGTCACTCCTCCCCGCGAGCTGGCCCACAGACAACCTCAATTTAAAAATGTAATTAACTCTGACACAGCATGCTCCTCTGCAAGAGCCTCAGTGCACACACACACACACTCCCAATAAGCATCCACAGACACACTCCTCTAAGTCGACCCAAAGACAACAGCCAGATCAACAACAATGAGGTAAAACAACAGCAAATAATCTCCCCCCCCCCCCCCACCCAAAAAAAAAAAAACGAAAAAATAAACCCAAAAATATGAGAATGAGGATGCAGCGTCTCTTCTGAAAATAAAATGTGGGTGAGCTGGGCAGGGGAGGGGGCGCCGTAGCTGAGAAGCTGTGCTTAGCCGTTAGGAAGCAGACATATCGCACCATGCGAGGAGAGCGCCTGGTTAGTGCTTGAGGGGGCATTTCGGGGGCATTCCCGGGAATTGAGAAGCTGGAGCGTGTTGTTTGCAACGCGTTGGTTCGAGTGTCAAACTGATGAGGCATTCCATTCGCACAAACAGCTGGTGTCCTCACATCAGCCCCCCCAGACCCCCGCCTCGTCAGATCAATCATTGAGAATATCAACTGCTAAATCGCCCATGGTTCACCGATGAGCTAGCCAGGACTTGTATGATTATCGTTTTTAAAGAAAGGAATAAGAAAGGAAAACAACTCCTCCACGCTTGTTTGTGGTACCCAGCTTGGTGGCAGCGTCTGAGGTGAGGCCTGAGGTGTGGCAGTGGAGATTGGAAGGGTGTGTGTGTGTGTGTGGGGGGGGCAGGTGGTGGTCTGGGGGGGCGGGTGGTGTTGTGGGCCCTCCGAGCCATCACCTTGTCTCCTGTGCGGCTCACGCAGCACACACCACTGGCCATTTAATTACCACGGCGAAGCCGAGCCTCTCAGTGGACACTGCCCCCCCCCCCTCCCCCCCCACACACACACACCTCCACCCCCCGCCGGCTCCCCGCGATGAAGCGCCTGGTTAATTGTTCACTTGCACTCGCCATCACACCACAGTGGCAAGCAGAACAAAGGAGAAAAACCCACCAAAAAAAGGCAACTAGCGAGTTGATGTAATAATTTTCATTAACCCTCATGCTCGCCGCTTCTCTGGTATTATCTTCTTTCATCCCCCACCCCTCCGCACCCCTCCGCTTCCCGCCACCCTCACCAGCCTACTCCCCCCCGCCCCCCTGAACTGTGTGGCGAAGTGCTCAAATTATCCACAAGCATTCGGCGCTATCGCTAATTATCCAAAGAGTTCCTCATTAGGAGATTTTCAATCCAATCTTAGATCAACACTTGTTCAGACCTCAGGGATTCTGCCTTCCCAACAGCGGTTAAACAAACAATCAGTTCAAAGGATCAGGTATTGCACTCTAAGAGGAGAGAGAGAGGAGAGGAGAAGAGAAGGGAAGGGTAAACAACTGCTCACTTGAAAGAAATGACTACACTGCCCGCCTCAGCATGGATGCCCCGATCTATAATTCATTCAGCTCTACAAAAAATAAATAAATAAATAAAAACTTTTTTTTCTTCTTCTTCTTTTTATGGGCTGATGCATGCTGGTCCCAAATTTCCCAGTCCTCGGTTTGGCCCACTTCATGACTGTGCAAAGGACAAACTGATGCAAGAGATCAGAAAGACAGAGCGTGTGTGTGTGTGGTGTGCGTGTGTGTGTGTGTGTGTGTGTGGTGTGCGTGTGTGTGTGTGTGTGTGTGTGTGTGTGTGTGTGTGTGGTGTGTTCGTGTGTGTGTGTGTGTGTGTTGTGTGTTGTGTGTATTTGAGATGGGGGTGGAGAGAGCAAGAACTGACCGCAATTACAAGAGCTTCTTTATTCTGCAGCTTGTGGCTGTGATATTGGCAAACAGGCAGAGGTGGTGACCAGCCTAAGTGTGCCGAGTCCTTCGGGCACAAAGTCTTTTCCACAATTAGCTCCGGCTTCTGCTAATTAATTCACAATCGCGTTTCTGTGCTTAATGACCATTAGGGCACCCGGACACGACAGCTTATAAATGGATGGCACAGCACAAGGCCTTGGCAAGGAGAGGACGCTACGCGGAAGACTGTTACTCTCTCCTTCCCTTTTTTTTCTTTCTTTCTTTCACAGCACATAGCACAGTACAGTACGGACCCCGTGCAGAACAGGGGGTGCAAACAGAAGTGACCAGTGTCTAACGCGCAGTGATTTCAGCTGCCTCTTAGGCTCTTTCTTCTCTCTGCCACCCCCTCTTTCAAATACACACATTCATCTCTCTCTCTCCCTCTCTCCCTCTCTCCCTCTCTCCCCTGCTCACCATCTCCTTCTCCTGATTCATGTCAGCGCTCTGTGAAAGCACTACTGTATGGGAGTCTGTCACTTAAAATATAATGCCGTCAGATCTGCAATTTTAACCTTGAAGCAATTAGCTGTTGTTGAGGCGTAATGAGTCCTGACATCTCTCAGCAATGATGAAACCCCTAATTGCTCGCTAAAAAACTGAAGCTTTTGACATCACTGCTGACAGACTTTTTTTCTCCCTCAACCACCGCCCCACCCTCCACCCCCCACCCCCCCAGTGCGGCCGCACGTGACGGCACCTCGCTTTTTGAAACTTGAAAGGTAGCAGAACTTCGCCGCCATCAGTTGTGCCGTCATTCCAGCAGAGAGGGGGTGGTGGAGGAGGGTGGGGGGTGGTGGGGGATGGGAACTAACAGAGACAGACAGAGAGAGAGAGAGAGAGAGAGAGAGAGAGAGAGAGAGAAAGAGAAACAGTGAGCAGAAAAAAAGGCAAAGAGAAAATGGGGGGGTTTTGCCGAAATGATGAGGACATTTAAAGCACGTTAGGCTGCGGTTAATGCATCATTCAGCAGGACTGTCATGGACGAAGACAAGTGTCAGAGCTGAACCAGGACGATGACTGTTCCCCAACAGACATGGGGGAGACTGATGAGTTGATGGCTCAGGACACCGTGACAAAGTCTCCCCCCCACCCCCTCATCCACACACACACCTGCCCAGCGGAGGAGTACACCCCCCCCCCCCCCCCCACCCCCATCCTCACACACACACACACACACACACACACACACACACACACACACACTTGCCCGGTGGAGGAGTACACCCCCCTCCACCCCCTTCCACACACACACACACACTTGCCTGGTGGAGGAGTACAACCCCCCCTCCCCCCATCCTCACACACAAACACACACTTGCCCAGCAGAGGAGTACACCCCCCTTCCACACACACACACACACTTGCCCAGCAGAGGAGTACTCATGGCAGGCTTACCTTCCGTGTGGCTTCAAGGCTGCCAGAGAAGCCTCACAGCCTCACACAGCAGCTTGCAAATACACTTTCTGCCTTTGTTATTCTCTCTTGGTTATTGTTGCTTGTGTTGTACAGAAAGTTACACATAGACATGCATTTTGCTCATACCCTGAGGCTGCAGTCCTCTAACTCATATAATTCATGTTGTAGCTGTAGTCATACACCAAAATATTACATTAAACTAGGCTAGCAACATTATTTTGGTTGCTCACAAATATTCACTGACCACCACTAAACACAAGAAGTAACTATATAAACGACATAAATTTCCCTTTTTTACTGGCATCACTGGCAAAGGCGGAGTGAGGTACACTGACACCATAAGCGGTTGGGGGGCATTGGGGGGTTCCAAGGGCCCTGCACGGACAGGGGGCCTTCATAGGGGAGTCAATGTTTTATTTCATAGGGGACCAATATTATTGTATTTCATAGGGGGCCAATATTATTGTATTTCATAGGGGGCAATATTATTGTATTTCATAGGGGGCCAATATTATTGTATTTCATAGGGGGCAATATTATTTAATTTCATAGGGGGCCAATGTTATTGTATTTCATAGGGGGCCAATGTTATTGTATTTCATAGAGGGGCAATATTATTGTATTTCATAGGGGGCAATATTATTTAATTTCATAGGGGGCCAATGTTATTGTATTTCATAGGGGCCAATGTTATTGTATTTCATAGGGGGGCAATATTATTGTATTTCATAGGGGCCAATGTTATTGTATTTCATAGGGGGCCAATGTTATTCTATTGCATAGGGGGCAATATTATTGTATTTCATAGGGGGCCAATGTTATTCTATTGCATAGGGGGCAATATTATTGTATTTCATAGGGGGCCAATGTTATTGTATTTCATAGGGGGGCAATATTATTGTATTGCATGGGGTGGCAATATTATTGTATTGCATAGGGGGCAATATTATTTAATTCTTTGGGCCAATATTATTGTATTTCATAGGGGGCCAATGTTATTTAATTTCATAGGAGCAATATTATTATATTTCATAGGGGACCAATATTATTTAATTTCATAGGGCCAATATTATTGTATTTCATAGGGGCCAATGTTATTGTATTTCATAGGGGGGCAATATTATTGTATTGCATGGGGGGCCAATATTATTGTATTTCATAGGGGGCCAATGTTATTGTATTTCATGGGGGGCCAATGTTATTGTATTTCATAAGGGGCAATATTATTGTATTTCATAGGGGGCTAATATTATTGTATTTCACAGGGTTCAAAATGCTGAGCAGTGGCCTAACCTATTGGCACACTGTGTTTATGCTTCATGTCCAAATGTACCTACATTCACTCAAGGTGTACGCGAACAGGGGGGGGCTAAGAGCTGAGAATCAAATAAGGTTACAGATAAACTGGTCAAATATTCGGAAGAAAATATTGCTTCTTGGACAAAACATGCTGGAGACACACAGGCCCACATGGCATACATATCCCAGGCACTGTCAGCATTTCTGTTGGCTACAGTTAGTGGGAGACTTGAATTTATCACCCCACTTATAGCAGGTGTGGAGAGAAGCCCTGAGAAGCATTGTCTCGTTCTTAGCTTGCTGTTTACCCGTGTCTCGATCCCCATCAGCGATGTCTCTGCTTGCTCGCTGTTTACCCGTGTCTGGATCCCCATCAGCGATGTCTCTGCGTCTCCATGCCCGCTCCTGCACACGAGGACCAGGCATTAACATATGCTCCATATGCAGAAGTCATGCAAAATACATGAGCCACGAATCTGCCAATAGCCGGACATTCCCCATTCACTTCAGCTGACTTTGGAGAAACGCAACACACATCACAGGAACAGGGCCATGTCACTATGTGCAGATTCCCCCACTCATATTTCAATTCGACCCATGGCAAAAAAGAAATAAATAAAAATTGGCCACACTTTACCTGAATGGTCCTATAGACTGTTGACAGATGCCTACACTACTAATAAACCAACTGTTGAAACTATGCGTGTTGTTAAAGGTTAAGATAAGGGGTTGGGTTTGATTAAGGTGATAATCAGTAAACAATAAACAAAATAAAACTCAATTTCAACAAACCATCCAGAACATCTCTATGGGCGACTATCCAAATAAAGTCTTACCAGATATGTATAGGGAACCTCAAGGCCTTCATCAAGTGATAGACCTGTTAGAAATAACGTTCCCCTAGCTCAAACCAGTGGAGAGTGACTTCACTGCTGTCCACAGCACAGCAGAGCCGCAGAGCCCCATTTTGTCAGGTGAAGGGCTGAGCGTGAGAACAGATGGCTGTGGTCGTAGCATCTTCCTGCAGACAGCTCCCTCCTAACGCCGACTCCAGCACAGATCTTACAGTCAAGACATGTAAGACAATGACGTGCAGGTCAGCTATGAGTCAGTGTCCCTCGGTCAGCGTGCGCCACGCCCGCTGATGCATAAAGCCTGGACTTTAGATGGTCCTCCATTAGCGCAGAGGACATAGGTGACCAAGGGGGGGGGGGGGGGTCTTCATGGCTGCACGGAGTGATCACTGCACATCCATTAAGAATCACCCTCCCCTCTGTGTTCCTGGCTTTTAACCTATATGTGTTGCCTCTTAATCTGCCGCGTTCCTTTAGCGCTGCCTGCCTGTAGCATTAGCATTCCTGGCCTACAAATGAATTCATCAGTCTCATCCATTATTGAGAACTCACACTGCCATAATGCACGGAGGTGCTGAGGTGGCGATGCTTTAGCATTCGCTCTATAGGGTCCGAGCACAGGGCACACTCTTCCAGTCCATCAAGCTGAAACAGAGAGACTGCTGGCTGTTTGATGTTTGTGCTAATGCTAAACGTATATTAGCTGAAGCATGCATATGGTAATGTGCCTCATATTTTTTACACAGTTCTAAAACTTGCTGGCCAATTCCTATTAGCTCAAGGCCCATCAGAGCGTGATCAGTCATCCTGCTGAGTGGAACAATGGAATGCTTAACAAGGCTCGGACAGCTCGGATAACTCTGCTTCCAGCAACAACCGCCTGCTGTATTGAACAAGCGTGTAATCCAATTGAATTGGAATTTCACAGATTAAAATTGTGCAACATGATTGACTTTGAATTCTGTTCACACACGAAACATGAAAACAGTCATTCATTTTGATCCAGTGGGCTGTGTTGAGATTACATTTATATGACTGAGGAAACTCTAGCTTAATGCAATGAGTTATTTAATGTGATGACCATGACCATGGTGCTTCGGGGTTGCCTATGAATCTGATGGCCTATTTAAAGAGCTTTTTGAGTGTAAATAAGGGATTCTTTTGTGCTATGATGTAAGGGAAAGCGTCTGGGTTAAGCAGTGATATGCTTGCTTAGAGTGATGTCCTGTAATTGATATTTCAATGGGAGAATGTTTAAACACCCCTGATGTGCAACCATTAAAACAAAGATATGAACATTTGCTTTGCATGATCCCCAAACTGACTGATTCGAAATTATATCCTTTTAGAAGCATTAACAAAAATATTAGTCCATTTCACACCTCAAGCAATAATTGCATGCTTAAAATTTATGCAACGGTATACCACAATACCTGCTAGCGTTCACAGCTTCTTAGCAGAAATCCCAATTCACACTTTACATGAATCCAACCTTGTTATAACCGCTCCTCCAGTCTCGCCAGCTTTGAAAATGCACACGTTGACAACCCACCATCTTAAAATTCATCACTTTGACACCTTGCCATCACCACGGGGCAAGATTAAGGAGGCAAGCAAAGATAATTAAGGGACACCCAGATGCTTAATGCGCCGCATCCGTCCTCCAATTCTTTTCCTTTCGCTTGTGTGAAATTACGTGTACGTCAACATTCATCTCCGCTTGATAAAACCCAAATCTTATTGTCACCTTGCAAGATTACAGAAAGTGACCCCGTTTCATGAATGCACAATCATTTTTGGCAAAAAAATATGCCCGCTTGTTTGGAGAAAAAAAAAAAGAAAATCTCTTCTTCACTTTTGGAAGAGTAAGAGCGAGTGGCCGGATAATGAGAGTGCTGAGAAGAGAGAAAGTGTTAGCTCATTAGAGTAATGACTAAGACATCCGCGCCATTACATCAGTTGGAAAATGTGGCAATTACGGAAGCCTGTACGGGTTCCTGCTGCAGGCAACGAGAACAAACCAATTCTCTGAAGCCCGTCTGTTCTGCCTAATGTGTGTCATGTAAATGAAAGACTCTGAACATCTCCTTTTAATTTCACCCCCTTGCCCCCTCTTCTAGCTGTGCTCACTTTCTCTCAAATTACGGCTTGGCGAGTCGACTTTAACTAAAAGCTAAACATGTGAAATTGCCTTGGTCAAAGGGTTATTCGGAATCAAGGACAGTAACAACACTAATCACCTCAAAAATGTACAGCAGCGGGTCGCCCCTGGGCTAAACAGCACACTCTGCTACACACACCAGCCAAAGACTGTTGTTAAACGGTAACTGCTGACATGGTTAAAGCAATAAATATCAACAACACACGGCTTTCTCAACTGTAAAATTGTTGAGTTAACACTTTGGGAATTGCACTTTGAAGCAACTTTATACCTGTCAACGTGAGGGGATTATAGCTCGCAAAATAGTCTTGCCAAGGGGAGTGAAATGTATTTAATCATCCGCTGGACAAGTTCTCCTGGGTCAGACTTGCAAACAGTTTTTTTCTTCCAGGAAGTTAATGAAAAAAATCCTCAAAGAAACCGTGACAATGTCTCATTTAATGAAAAGCGACTTAATGAAAGTTTTTTTTTTCGTTCAGATGGCATGGGCATTTTCTATTGTTATTAGTAAATATCCCTATTACCTCTTACATTTGAAACAGAAACACACTTTGTTTGCACACTGTCGGAACATCTTAATTAATTTCGTAAATTCAGTTGCGTTTTTAAAATTGAATTAAAAAATATGTTACATGGCTGCCACAGTGTACCGCGCTGGTGCAGGTGTGTTGATTATGTATCTACTGGGATACTCGTCTGCCCAAAGGAAAATATTGTCATTGGTAGATCAACACCGATTCCCAGTCAGCCTGAGGGAGTGTATAGGCCTACTTTTTTCTGTATGCCTATTTTAGGTTTTAATGAGCTAATCGTTCACACCACTGAAACTGGCTTAGGTCTGTTAATGCCAACTTGTCTAATCCGTCTGCTAATAAAACCAGTAGAAATAGCCTTTTAGGTTACAGAATAAAACCCAATAACGTTTTAATAAAAATAAATAGTGCGGCATAGTGGAGGCTATATGACTAACTCATTTTCCCTCTCCAAGCGCTACAATTGAATTTTACCTGTGTTTACAAATTGATTTATTTTTCAAAGTGTGCATGTATACCCCTATTTATGTAGCCCCTCTGTCTGCGGTAACTGGCAGTGACCCATAATATATGTCAAAGTTATAATTTATATTCGTTCCATTATTGTCTTATGGAGACGGCTTGGTCACTGCCGGAGAGCGCTTGCTGTTGTCACTACTTCTCAGTCCACGGCGAAGGTCAGCTTGGCTTTAACGGGGATTTAATAACATAGAAATCAGCAAACGATTCTCCAATTAGGGAAGCCCCGACAAACGTGCCCCGGAGCGATTTCATCCTGGAGCCAATTCACATGAAAGAGCCCCCTGTACCAGCGTCTCAAGAGGAAAGCGTCTTACAAAAAGTACGAATTCAAATGTACCAAAGTAGCCTACATTTAATTACACTTCTCATCAAAACGCACCCCCCCCCCTCTCTCTCTCTCACACATACAAACACACACACACACACACACACACACACACACACACACACACACACACACACACACATACACACAAGCACTCACTGAGGTGGGTGGGGGGCATCTACTTCATAGAAAAAAGGAACATGTGTCCATATTGATTTAGACGGGGGACAACTGCCGCCATGCAGTAAAAATATAAGTATAAATATATAAAAATAAGTTCTTTTTATTTCTAACACAGAATGCTATATCAACGTAATTTGGAATGTGCACCAGTCTCTTCTTTAAAATTCCCTTTGAGTTAATTTATCCTTCCGTATTTAAATTAAAGATTTATTATGCTTTGTAAAATGTGCTCTGCTATTTGGGAGGTATAGGGCGGCGTTCACTACACCCAAGATTGAAAGTATTTTTTTTTTTGTTAATTTGGAAAATTACAAACAAAAAAAAATGCCAACGGGAGGGCAATTTATTAAAAGAGAAAAACTGACGGCCAGTGTTTACCTCTTGTAATGTACTGTTCTTATCTATATAATACTCTTCACCTTCAATGGCAAAACCTAATAGCCATCCTCCGGGGAACCAACCCACCCCGAAATGCCCCCCCCCCCCCACCCCATAATTGTTTATGTTTAATTTTCCCTTTTAATTCCTGTGGCCTTCGTCTTGATGCTCACGCTGAGAAACGCAGCGCCTGCTGTCTGTTCTTCGTGGCGGTGTGGCGTTGGGCTCCCACGGAACAGCTGCCAAGCCGGGACCAGGCTGCACATTCCCAGGGCAACCCACTTTTCGCAGCTCATCACACCATTTATTCTCATCGTCAGAGAGCTGCTAAATATGCATATACCGTGAGCCGATCAGTGCAACCGTTTCAATGCGCATCTATGCTAATCACTTTGGACTTTCTTCTTTCCAAGGCGCCCCCTGAAAGCCTTCGGCCAAATGTGCTTTTTCTCCAAGAAATCTTTTGAATTGTTGGGTGAAGTTTATTCCACAAATTGATTGTAACCTTTGTTTACTCTGCTTTGCCATCTGAATTAGTGACCATCTGGACACTGGTTTGCTTAGTGGGATGGCACTAAAAGCAGTTCAGTAAAAATCGCTCCCATCAGCTGTAGGGAAAATGGATATTAATTAGACTTGGTTTGATTAATAATACTTATCGTTGTGTTCTTTTTTCCATTTAATTAGAACCTCTAAACCTCTAGAACATTATTATTATTATTATTATTATTAGTAGTAGTAGTAGTAGTAGTAGTAGGCTAGTAGTAGTAGTAGTAGTAGTAGTAGTATTTTCTCTGTGAACATTTGTGGCATTTGTTATTATTATTATTATTATTATTATTATTATTATTATTATTATTATTATTATTATTATTATTATCATCATACGTAGTAGTAGGACTAGTGGTATAATAATAATAATAATAATAATAATAATAATAATAATAATAATAATAATCTGGTAATGCTTCAAGCTTCTGTTATGGTTTTCCAAGCCCTATTATCTCTGAACAGATGATGAATTATGGGTAATATTTGTTATCATTCGGACTTTATTCAACCCTTTCTTTCAATCTAATAAACTTTATAAGTTTATTTACTAGTATAAGTGTATTTGTACAAAACAAAACAAAAACAAAAACAGACAGACATGAAAACAGTCCTTTTTCTGTCATGGTCTTTGCAAATGTCCGTGTTCTTCCTCAGTTCATATTAAATAGTACTTTTTGCTCTTCATCCGTAAAACGGTCTGTAAGTTGTCTCTTTTTAAAAGGTTCTTCTTTTTCAGTATTTGGCGCAGTCCCGTACATCTCACGTGGAAAGAGAAAACTGCTTTAATTGTCTTTGATTCGTTCTTTCTTTCTTTTTTTTTTTTTTACCGTGGATGCGGCGTGCCGGGAATGGAGTTGGCCAGCGGGTTTAACGCGGGTTGCCCTCCGGGCCCCAGCCCGTGGATGAGAACCCTGGGGACCAGGGGCCTCTGCAAGGTGGGGTGCGGGGCTGAAGGAGTCCGGTACATGCTACTGTACATGGCTGCGGCGGCGGCGGCTGCCGTTGTGCTGTCCATGCTCCCTAGCAGGCTTGGGTGGTAGAAATAGGGCGAGGGAAACATTCTTTGTAAGGCGGAATAATTTCCAGCTTCGGCCAAGAGTTCTAATCCGACAGCGGTCTGACGCTTCCATTTCGTCCTGAAATCAGATCAAAATACAACAAAATCAATTATTTACCCGGTAGAGGCTCTGCCAATTCCCAAAACGATGCCATAATTGGGTAGGCCTAATTATCTGACGCATGAATCAAAGGTTATGCCTCTAATTAGGGTAAGACATAAAAAGCAAGAAAGGTGTGCATATATTTTATATTAATGTATATTTCAACGCAGAAAATATTCAATTTTCCTGCGAACTAATTTTGCTCTTCCTTTTTTTAAGCAGGTCATGGTTTAAACCGAGGATAGTTTTCCAATTCAAATGCGCTTTATTGATGCTAATATATATTTTAGCTAAAATCGATCTATCATTCTTATCTCTATTTTAATTCTACAATATACATTTAATCCTTCAGAATAATGCAGAAGCTTGTAAAAAATATCCACGGACACATTTGCCAGAATGAGTTAGCCTAGTAATGAATGGGCCTTCTTGATGACCCTCCACCAGTCAAGAAGTGACAAGTGACAAAAACACCTTGTAGTGGCCCTTTACACGACCCCAAAATAGGATATTCACTAGCCCAACCAAGCCCGATACTCAGAGACCTCGGACACGCTCAACATTACTGTAATTTCCAATAAGACAGGCTAGCACACCATCCACTGGCTCACAACGCCAACTAGCATTCACCAACATCATAACATTTTTAATATATATTTTTGCCAATTATAATAGCCTTCGACTATTTTTTTTTCAAACAAGACTGACGCTATAATAGTCTGAAATGGCATGCAAAATGTTAAATAGTTTTAGGTCCCTCTTTATTTGGTTACGCCTCGCCAATACACCACAACAAACGCCACAATTTACCACAACAACAGCTACTACCACCACCACTAATAATAATAATAATAATAATAATAATAATAATAATAATAATAATAATAATAATAATAATAATAATGCGTACCGTCGGTTCTGGTACCAGGTTTTGACCTGCGTGTCGGTGAGGTTGAGTGCAGCCGCGAGGTCCATGCGGTCCTGCACGCTGAGGTACTTCTGGCGCTCGAAGCTGCGTTCCAGCTGATTGAGCTGATGATCGGTAAAGGCTGTGCGCGCCTTGCGGGGCTTCTTGGTGCGCACGGGCGGGCTGTCTCTGCTGCTCGAGATCTCGCGGTCGCCTTCTTCTTTTGTCCCTGGACAAGCCAAAAGAAAACAACTGTCAAGGAAAAACTACAACCCATTGTGTTAAATTCTTTTAGGTATGTTCTGTTTTATATATAAATATTGCCAGAGATTTGTGGGAAGAACAATAGACGATAAATGGCAAAAGTAAGTAACCAAATGCTGTTATAAGGTGATGTGGAGCAGTGTGGTCTGGGCAGCCTTGCTTCTCTTGAATAAAACTTTTGAAAGATGGGAGTGGATGTCTCAGTAAAATTTGACGTTTATTGCCAGCCCACAATATTTTTATATAAAATAAAAATATCATAAACTGTGGGATATTTGTTGGAGAACACTGGAATAAATTGCTGAAAATACTGAATATTTTTTCCCCATGTGCAGGGAATATAGGTGGTAGGCTATATAGTTTACTGGGGGAAAAGTGGGAAATCGATTTGTCAATCCGTCTCTATTTGTAGCAGTTTTTGCGGTGCGCCATGATCCCCTCTAGGAAGAACAATAATCTCTCTAATTGACCCACTAGGGAGGTTCCCGCACCGGGGAAAAATGCCCAGGCTTTACATCTGTTTTCCGCGCTGTTATGCTAATAAGAGGCGAACCTTACTGACAGACAGCAGCTAGCGTTATTATTTCATACAGGCAGTACAGGAAAACCCGCAAACACAAGTAGCTCTAAGGATTGACACAGAAAAACGCCTTGCTTTTAGAGGACTGCCGATCAGCAAGAAGAAAAGGGTAGGCTAGATAAATTAGGAGAGCAAGTAGAGTAAATACAAATAAACACACAGGTGCATAGTAAAAATGCATCGTTTATATGTTGCTGTTTTTAAAGGCCTGATTACTGATTATAATATCAGAATTTACTGTTACTGATATCTGATGAGGATTTAATGTAAAACCGTTAGCTGTCATTTACTGTTTAAGTAGACCTGTGTGGACATGTTTGAGTGTATGACAGAAAGTGGAGTGGACAACTTTAAATTGTTTAACAATAATAGAAAAATATCAGCATAACAATCTTGACAATTAAGACGACATGAACATAAAATATAAATTCGTGCATTTTGCTTTTGCTTTCCAGAACATTTATGTGCACAATGCAAACATGTCTGAACAACATAGCTGCTGTAGACAAGAAGCTCACCATTACATTTCATGTCGCCTTGGATATCTTCTCTTTTGTCTAGCTTTCCTCTGTTTTCGTCCTGCTCCAGTTTGGGCCTGAATCCGTCTGCCGGCGAGCAATGTTCCGCTTTAGGGGTGTGATGAGGTGAGGGGACGCTCGTGCTGTAAGGTGCGCACGCTGCCAGTGGCTTGCTGTCGCCCAAGATATCTTTGATGAGGAAGGAGGAGGTGGCAGTCCGAGGCACACAGCCCGCCGCGGCGAGCTGCTGCTGTTGCTGTTGGGGCGAGAGCTGCAAACTTTGCGCCTGGTTGTGATGATGGAGGTGATGGTGCTGAAGGCTCTCTTGCACCATATGCGGCTCGGGGTGCTCCATGGTGACCGAGATGGGGGATGAAGGGGCCGTGCCCACCGTGTCTATCTCCGAACATGGTGATGGCGTGGCTTGGCTCCTGAAATCCGCTGTCCTGTCACCAAGGCGAAAATCCCCGTTCATTAGCACAGAGTTAGCAGAGTTGGCCGAGGATAAAATAGTGTCTATTCCAAAACTAGACCCGCTGGATCCTTCCATAGTAAGGGAGACAGGCGATGTTTAAGTGGTCTTCATAACAACTTTCCCAACAAAAAGCGCTAAACAATAAAAGAGAAAATAAGTGAAAAAATGAATAACCCTCGTGAACGAAGTGCTTAAAAACAAGAACCAGAAGATCCTGCAAAAATGCGCAGATGAAGTAAACAAACGGAATCCTCTTAATTTACAGAAAGCGTTCAACTGGAGGTAGCGCTCCAAGATGTGATTACATTCAGAGTGGAATCAGGAAAACTGAGGGTCTGTGTAGTCCACGTCCTTTTGTTATGGTTATTGAACTTTCTCTCAAAGTTGAGATGTGGAGAGATTCTAGGGGCTAACTCCTCGACAACACACTCGCTTTTTGCTAGTAATCGTCCTAGTGTTGCTCTACAATGACTTCCTACGTTGACGTCACAGCCCAGGCAAAGGCAACCAATATTTTCTCCTTCATTATAACACACAACGCTACTCCCCTCACCTCCTGCCATTGGCTAGGCTTTGACGGCACCGGCCTCCAACCAATCAGTGACTTCTTACCTTATCATGACAATTTGGAGCCAGTCATTGAATTCTGAATGCCCCGTCTTAGCAATAATCTTTCCACTATCTAACAGCATCTACAAGGAGAAAAATAAATGTCTTGGATTTTTTCCTATTTTAAATCCAACTTGCTTAGGTTTTGATGCCATCTGAGTTGTCAAATTCAAAAGAAGACGCCTGCATCTCTATTTCAGTACAGTTTCAGTCTACTTGCTGTTTGTTTTTATGTTCAAATTGCGAAGTTATTTTCAAAACTTTTTTTTCTGAAAGTCAATTGTGCCTCAGAGGGCAAAATATGATTTAAAATAGCGACAGTGAAAGAGTTCCACTCCTTAGGTTACAGTTAATTTGGTCGCCTTTATCGTCTTTAATTGACCCATAGAAATACATCAGATGGCAAAGAAATAGCATCTTAGCCCCTTTTGTGTCAGAGATATGCCGCGTGACGGGCTCGTGGTTATATTGTCCGTGTCAGGCCCTTTGAGTGTAAGCAACGATTCTACACAGCTCGAGGGGAAACGGCGGTGGTGATTATTGCACATGACATTTGCCCGGCAAAATACCCCGCATGCACTTCTCCTCTCCATAAATTTGCGCGCCTGCCTTTTGGCTTTGTGTTTTATTTCTACTTGATAATTTCTCCTAAATATGAGCGTAGTGTGGGACTCACTACCATGCTATCACAGGGGGTGGGGACGATTTTGCAGTGATGCTCAAATGAGTGTCAGCGTGCAGGCTGCGGAGCCTTCACCTCTTGTTGAATATTGCTGCGATGTGGACTGTCATGACAGCGCAACAATCTTCGTCAACCTCCTTGTCGTCTTAATTAATACAGTAATTATGTGGCGCTAATGAACGTTCGCAAATAGCCAGTCGAGCTTTTTTTCCCCAAGGCTTCTTAACTGGGATCGAAACTCAGATTGACGGTATCAATACATTTACGACTACTTTTATTATTATTATTATTATTATTATTATTATTATTATTATTATTATTATTAACGTTGTTGTTGTTGTGATTGTTATTTTAAAGATTGTCAACAAATTGCGATGCAATAGTTTGTGGACTGCAAATTGCTTAGTTGTCTGTTTTTATTGTCGAGGTATATTGCATGTGTGGCTTAACAGATTTAATGTCTTGGATTTAAAAAAAAACCTTAGACATGCTACCTTACACAACATAATGTTTTTTTGTTTTGTGAGAGAATTGTTGATATTTTCTCCAGAGTAAGGTCAGGCGCCTTGGTCCACCTGTGCGGCCAGGAAGCCAACTCACCACTGCGCTGGTCTCCCGCCTCTCTCCCCTGCAGCTTGTTGTGACCCGCACTCCTCCGCGACAGAGCTGTGTTGAGACACCATCTGCAATTGATCCAGCTGGAGATATGCTGTTGTATTGATAGCCCGTCGTGGGAGTCGGCATAGGTTTGTCCTTTGAAATATGTGTAATCCCCTCGTAGGACGTGCCTGCCAC
>CM050212.1:2992500-3000000 GCA_027475355.1 Coilia nasus
ACATCTAATGGAGAATGAGGAGATGGGCCAGAGATCAGACAGTGAATGTGTGTGTGTGTGTGAAAGAGAAAGAGATAATAGATTTATATCTATTAAGATTTAAATACTTCTACAGTGCAGGCCTATATGTATTGTAAATGTACATATGTGCCTATAATTGCATTACTGTATGTGGCCAATAAAAGTAAAAGTTTATATACATACAAATTAAATCTTAAATATTTAAGGTGAATTAAGGTACATGTGTGTGCACATCACTGTATGTGTCCATTTTTGGGGTGTGTGTCGGGGTGAGATGGGGTGTGTGTTTGGGTGTGTGTGGGTGGGGGTGGGGTACCTTGCGGCGTTGGGCAGTGACAGGGGGCATCACAGCCCAGCGCAGTCAGGAGGCGTTAGCTGCTGAGGCGGACACAGTGCCTGAGGCCTCACCATATCCTCCCCCAACCACATCCTCCCCCAACCTCACCACATCCTCCCCAACCTCACCATATCCTCCCCCCACCTCATCCTCACCACATCCTCCCCCAACCTTACCTGCCCTCCCCCACCCCAACCACATCCACCCCCAACCACATCCTCCCCAACCTCACCACATCCTCCCCCATCCTCACCACATCCACCCCAACCTCACCCGTCCTCCCCCACCCCAACCACATTCTCCCCCAACCACATTGTCCCCCAACCTCTCCACATCCTCCCTCAAACCCACCACATCCTCCCCCAATCTCACCCGCCCTCCAACTCCTAACGGCTAATGCTAACGGTAGCTAACGCTGAGCATGACTAGGACCTAACGGCAGCAGCAGCACCAGAGGTGAGTATGGCTAGGAGCTAACGGCAGCAGCAGAGGTGAGTATGGCTAGGAGCTAATAGCAGCAGCAGCAGCAGAGGTGAGTATGGCTAGGAGCTAACAGCAGCAGCAGCAGAGGTGAGTATGGCTAGGAGCCAACAGTAGCAGCAGAGGTGAGTATGGCTAGGAGCTAACAGCAGCAGCAGCAGAGGTGAGTATGGCTAGGAGCCAACAGCAGCAGCAGAGGTGAGTATGGCTAGGAGCTAACGGCAGAAGCAGCAGAGGTGAGTATGGCTAGGAGCTAACAGCAGCAGCAGAGGTGAGTATGGCTAGGAGCTAACAGCAGCAGCAGCAGAGGTGAGTATGGCTAGGAGCTAACAGCAGCAGCAGAGGTGAGTATGGCTAGGAGCTAACGGCAGAAGCAGAGGTGAGTATGACTAGGAGCTAACGGCAGCAGCAGTGAATATGCGCATGGCTAGGAGGCTAGGACGCCCAACTGTGGTCCCTCCCCAGCTCCCCTCCAACCCCCCGCAACCCTCTCCTACACACACACACACACACACACACACACACACACACACACACACACACTCACACACACATTTCCCAATAATTTCACATTAGACAAAAAAAAAAACATGACTGAGGTTACTTGTGTGTAAGTGTGTTTGCGAAAGAGAGAGTGGTGAACACAAAGATGTTTAGTATGAGCCTGATTAGGTGTCTCTATTTTCTAGCATTCTCCATTGCCTCTGTAATGTGTTATTGAACTAACAGACTTTGAGCAAAACACTTAATCAGGTGCTTTGATAAGCAATTACCTCAAAGCACTGGGCCTGCCTCCCTGCCTCCGCAGCCCAGGGCAAAAATGGAGACAGATATTTTCACATACACACATACTCAAGAGACCCACACATAGCAGAGCGTACTACCCACATACTCTCTCTCTCTCTCTCTCACACACACACACACACACACACACACACACACGCGCGCGCGCGCGCGCGCACGCACACACATGCACACACACACACACACACACATACACACACACACACATACACACACACGCACACACACACACACACATGGACACACACACACACATGCACACACACACACACACGCACACACACACACACGCACACACACGCACACACACACACACACACACACACGCACACACACACACACACACACACATGCACACACACACACACACACACACACACGCACGCACACACATGCACACACACACGCACACACACACACACACACACACATACACACACACACACACACACGCATACACACACGCACACACACACACTCCCACCATCATCCCTTATCAGCCTTCACCCTGTCAACCGCCATGTCAATTCTGACACAAAGGATTGGTGAAATCAAAGGCAGATGCCACTTTTCATCTTCAGATAGTGCAGGCACAACAAACCCCAAAAAGATGAGGCCAATTTTAACAAAGAGTACACAGAGCCAAGAGCCATGCAGAAAACACGTACCACAGAACTGTCACACTGTCATTTTACCTCACATACAAAACACAATATACAAAATACAATTATTAACCTGCGTTGTGCATGGAGATGGGGTGAATTTACTTTTGATAATACTTAGCAACTCAACAAAAAAGGTTCGAATTATTGACACAATGACTTGTCTTTCATCGACTGCTATCCAATCTGTGCAGAGTATGCAGCTGTCATTTAAGCTGACCCCACACTACACGATTTTTAAATCTTATCCGATTCTTCAATCGGTACTACACCCCACACATAAAGAGAATCTTATCCGATAAACGTCCCGTTCCGATCGCAGAAGATTCGAACGTACAGAGGAACACCACACACTACACGGCAATCGTGCCCGACTGCCGCTTCATTCTATGAGTGGTGTCAGTACAGGCAGCTATACTGACCTTCTTTTATGTCATGTACAAAGACAAATCATTTTTGGCCTGTTGAGGTTCTGTTGCAACATATTATGCTCACACCGTCAAAAAAAAATAGTTAAACTTGATGATAAACTTTTATGACAAGTTCAGACTACGTGATTTTAGAGAGGACTTCCAGGGTCGTCTTAAAGGTATCGCCTTACCTCAGCAGTTAATCAGCGAGAAACGTTATCATTTGTAAATTACTCTCAAAATCCCGTAAATAACAATACACACATCGCTAAAATATACACATAATATGTTTACAGCGCAGTCGCCGCAGATTCAATTTCTGACACGCGAAAGAAAAGGATTTAAACGCTATTCCGGAACTGCACTTGACTGAACTTGAGCAAGCAGGAACCTATACACGACTTAGGTGGTCAGGCTATCAGTTTTATTATACTTCCCATAAGACAGGGAGGTTTTGTAATGTATTAAAAGGAGTGGTATTTTTCTTTTCTTTAAAGCGGTGGGGACAAAATTAGCGATGGCAAATTGCAAATCACCTGCTGACTGTTGCTGTTAGTTGACAGTGAGGGACTCGCACATGGCAAGAGGAAAACATACAGTTCAGCTATTTTAAGGCGATGTATCTTAATCTGCATTAATGTTTCGGTAAGGTAAATTATGTGTTGCCTGCCTCCCCGTAGCCAAATTGTATGCACACTAGCCTACATACATACAGGTGTACATCTGCAGGTGCCAATGAATTAAAACAATATGATCATACAGACAGACAAGGGCCTGGTTTCTCAAACGCAGATCAGAAGATCTTAGCGCTAAGAAAGAAAGGAAACCTGGCGGCCAGTGACATTAATATGTTGAGAGATAAAGCCAAATGCGTCTTCTTGTTTGAAATTCAGTTAAAATATGAAATAGAACGTCTCTCACTCTCGGTCGGCGTTCTATGTCCAGCCTGAAATATCAAACATGTTTGATACCTCCGATTTTGCGATCGGGCACTTTTGGAACGGCTAGGATTCTATCTTAGAACGCTCGGCCAGACCTGGCGATCAGGCCCGTTTCTCGGCCCCGATTAAGCTGTCATGGTAACGGCACCCCCGATTGTCGGAAGGGTCAAAACGGGGCGAAAATCGTAACGTTTTCCTTGTAGTGTGTGGTGGCCTTTACACACATAAATTAGAACCATGTCCATGTTTGCAACCCCCCTTTCTGTGTTTAGGAAGTGCAATTACAGGTTCAGGGGTTGCCTGATCCTGACCTGTAGTCAGCTGAACTCCAGATACTGTTGACCTTGTTACAGAGGGCAAAGAGCACTTTCCTGTCTGCCCCTGACAGCACATCTCCAGCTGGCCGAGGTCAGGCCCCTTCCCCTCCCCTGCCCTCCTCTCCTGCTCCACCTGAGGGAGGAGATGTGCAGAGGGGTCAGCAGGTGCAACCACCAAAGGCTTCCCCCCTGACCAGGAAGCACACATACCTGCCCTGTTGGCGGGAACTGGCTGAAGTCGTGTGGAGGTCACGGGTGCGGTAAACTATAGGTCAGTTGTCAGTCACCTACATTAGGAAGCGTAAAGAGGATCCTTTACTCACCCATTGTCCGCGAGGAGTTAAGCAAAAGCAACAGAATCCCATTCATGTGATGGATATATTGCATTTACATAACTTTTATTGTGGCATACTGTGATGGCTTTTCCTAGTACTCTATAGTATACTATTAGATACTGTTGTGGGTGTTTTATTATGTTTAATCTAAAAACAATTGACATTATTCATACATATACATATAATATAATATGGTAATAATACCATATTATGTAAAAATCATCAGAATATTTTACAAACATATTATAAAGGCTGTTAGCGTGTAGCCACCATTTTAGCTATTTGTGCTAAGGTTAGCATACCTGCCACAAATACAGCAGCACTACTTTATTCACATCTGAGCTTGTGTGCTGCCCACTGTGAGCCTGTACAGCAGCACATATAATATGCATTGCATTTGGGCTTTGAGGAAGGCAATAGGACCGTTTTCTCCACGAGTCCCCATGGCGTCGTAACGGACGGAATAGCACTCCCCTTAAACTGGACATGCCATTATGCCCATCATTCCTGCTCGACTCACAGGGATAACCAGTTCACACGCAGCTATTGAAACTGACAGAAATGCACCTAATGGTTATGATGCTATGTCTGTCAGTAAATGGCCACTGTTTATGACCCCGCCAAAGTGCTGTGGTGTGCAGGCTCGGCCTCATTTCTGCCAGTTAGGAGCAAAACAACCATCATGAAGCACCATCTAGTCTGATTATGTGGAAGCCCGAGTCCGTTTCTGCTCCCGGAGCAAGCTGGAGACTAATGGAGATAACTGACCGCTTGTTTATGCAGTCAAACATCTGCCTCCCACCATCCAGCCCCAGCCCCAGCCCCTATCCTGTCAGCAGGGAGGCCTACCCAGCCCCATCCCCATCCCCATCCCCAGCCCCATCCCCATCCCCATCCCCATCCCCATCCCCATCCCCAGCCTCAGCCTCAGCCCCAGCCCCTATCCTGTCAGCAGGGAGGCCTACCCATCCCCATCCCCATCCCCAGCCCCAGCCCCAGCCCCATCCCCATCCCCATCCCCATCCCCATCCCCATCCCCAGCCCCAGCCTCAGCCCCAGCCCCTATCCTGTCAGCAGGGAGGCCTACCCAGCCCCATCCCCAGCCCAAGCCCCATCCCCATCCCCATCCCCAGCCCCAGCCCCATCCCCATCCCCAGCCCCAGCCTCAGCCTCAGCCCCAGCCCCAGCCCCTATCCTATCAGCAGGGAGGCCTACCCAGCCCCAGCCCCAGCCCCAGCCCCAGCCCCATCCCCATCCCCATCCCCATCCCCATCCCCATCCCCATCCCCATCCCCAGCCCCAGCCCCATTCCCAGCCTCTATTCTATCAGCAGGGAGGCCCTCCCAGCCCCAGCCCCAACACCAGCCCCTATTCTATCAGCAGGGAGGCCCATTGCTGACAAGCACAGCAAGGCTACATGGGTACCATTCACAGAGTGAACAACATGCTCCAGCAGGGCAGGGGAGTTCTGGCAGGGGCTGATATATGTGTTAAAGAGGGTTGGGGGGAGAGAAAGAGACAGAGTGAGAGAGAAACGAGGAGTAGAGGGGATAGAGAGAGAAAGAGAGAGAGAGAGAAAGAGAGACATAGAGAAATGAGGGGGAAGAGGGGATGAGAGAGAGAGGGTGAGAGAGGATGGAGAAAAGAGGAGGTGAATGAGGCATAGAAAGAGCAGGAAGAAGGACAAAACAGGAGTTGAGAAATGAGAAGGAGAGAGAGAGGGAGAGAGAGAGAGAGAGAGAGAGGGAGAGAGAGAGGGAGAGAGAGAGATGGAGAGAGAGGGGAGGGGAGAGAGCGGAGAGAGAGGGGGAGAGAGAGAGAGAAAGAGAGAGAGAGGGAAGGGGGAAAGCGAGCAGAGGGGAGAGAGAGAGAGAGAGGGAAAGAGGAAAGGCAGCAGAGGGGAGGGGGAGAGAGGGAGAGAGAGAGAGAGAGAGAGAGAGAGAGGAGAGAGGAAAGGCAGCAGAGGGGAGGGGGAGAGAGGGAGAGAGAGAGAGAGAGAGAGAGGGAAAGAGGAAAGGCAGCAGAGGGGAGGGGAGAGAGAGGGAGAGAGAGAGAGCGAGAGAGAGGGAAAGAGAGAGGGAAGGAGGAAAGCGAGCAGAGGGGAGAGAGAGAGAGAAGGAAAGAGGAAAGGCAGCAGAGGGGAGGGGGAGAGAGGGAGAGAGAGAGAGAGAGAGAGAGAGAGGGAGAGAGAGAGAGAGAGAGAGAGAGGGAAAGAGGAAAGGCAGCAGAGGCGAGGGGAGAGAGAGGGAGAGAGAGAGAGCGAGAGAGAGGGAAAGAGAGAGGGAAGGAGGAAAGCGAGCAGAGGGGAGAGAGAGAGAGAGAGGGAAAGAGGAAAGGCAGCAGAGGGGAGGGGGGAGAGGAAGAGAGGGAGAGAGAGAGAGAGAGAGAGAGAGAGAGAGAGGGAAAGAGGGAGGGGGGAGAGGAGCTCCTCTTGTTACTGTTGTACCTGATGGGAACATGGGAACGAGGGGCGCCGTCTGCATGGCTACTGCTCTCATCAATAGCGCCGGCCTCTTTGTCAGTAATTTGCAATAAGTGTCCGCGGCACATCTACAGGGACCTGGAGATCATTACTGGCTGAGGCCTCGCTCCGCGCCTAATTGGAAGCGTTGGGCCTTATCAGCCGAGGATTTTCTGAGACCTTTGACAGATACCGATACGAGAAAATCATTGTTCACTTGTCAATTTAAGAGACTGCTAAAAGAGGCTTATTTGAATTTTAATTGGGACATCCTTTTCTAGTTCATGGCTAACAGCAGTGAGGAAGGGGGAGGAGATTTGTGTGTGTGTGTGTGTGTGTGTGTGTGTGTGTGTGTGTGTGTGTGTGTGTGTGTGTGTGTGTGTCTGTACGTGCATATATTTATGTGTATCCCTGCGTGTGTGTGTGTGCGCGCGCGCATGTTTGTGTGTGTGTGTGTCTGTCTGTATGTGTGTATATAATTGTGTGTATCCCTGTGTGTGGGTGTGTATGCATGTATGCATGTTTTTATGCATGTTTGTTTTGTGGTTTTCTGTTGCTGTTTTTGTATCTATGACTGTTGTTGAGTTTATATTTGCATGTGTGCATATACTTCCAAATGTCAATCTACAGTATACTTCATATCTGCATGTGTGTGTGTGTATGTGTGTGCATTTGTGTGCGTGTGCATGTGTGTTTGAGTATGCGTGCCTGTGTGTGTGTGTGTGTGCATGT
>CM050212.1:3007500-3015000 GCA_027475355.1 Coilia nasus
GATGCAGAAGGCTGGATGTGGAAGGCTGGATGTGGAAGGCTGGGTGTGTAAGGCTGGATGTGTACGGCTGGGTGTGGAAGACTAGATGTGGAAGGCTGGGTGTGTAAGGCTACATGTGTAAGGCTGGATGTGGAAGGCTGGGTGTGTAAGGCTGGATGTGGAAGGCTGGGTGTGTAAGGCTGGATGTGGAAGGCTGGGTGTGGAAGACTGGATGTGGAAGGCTGGGTGTGTAAGGCTGGGTGTGTAGGAGCCACATTCAAGTTTTCTATATTTTCACAATTTACTCATACTTTTTGTTTTCTGTGAGACTGCACCCCCTACAGGTGGCGATGCTGCCCCCATAAATTGATGCTGGTAGCGCATGAGCGGGGAGAAGGCGGAACGGCAGAATACAGTCATTGACCTCAGCTCCCTCAGCTGCTGTGCGTTGCGTTAATGCTGCTGCAAACCTGGCCTGCATTTGGTGTTGGGCCTTTGAATCACGCTACTTGCTTACCTGTTGGACTATTGAAAGGCTTTGCAAACCACTGCATTTTTTCTTTTTGTATTTTATTTTATTTGCAATAAATTACCGGCAACAGTAAAACAGTCAAACTCTCTCACTTGGATTTCTTGGATAGGAGTTGTGAGTCTGACACTGCATCATCCGCTTTCTACTTGTGGCATAAACAAAAAAGGAAATAGGAGGTTAAAGGAAAAACCAAAACCTGTTTTTTGCCACTACAATTCGTCAATGACTTGCTGTGGATTCCTTTCGAAAGAAACTTGTGGAATTACGCGCTTCAGAGACAATAGGAAGTGTCGGCCTAACGCGTGGGAAGTTCAACAAGAAAACGTTTCGTTGGAGGTTTGTGCAGTCAAATGCTACAATGTTGATGATTTTTTCGTTGGACAATAATATTGGAAAATTTTAGAAACAAGGTGCATTCATTGTTTTTGCGAAAATTGACTGTGATTCTTAGTTTGTCGATTTAATTGGTGTGGCCAAACAAATCAAAGCGGTGAAACCGCGGCCCATTTTGAATGAGCGCGACTCTAAGTTTTGAAAAGAATACAAACTGTTTTTGAAGTTTTTGGGTACTGTTGGATTAAGTAAAAGAAGATAAACATTTTGTGTGATCTTTGAATGTTTATTTTTTGAGAACAATGGCCGAATCAACGGAATCCGAAGTAACTCAAGTCCCAAGCATGGATGAAACGGTGGCGCGTTTGCGCTCAGCAAGATCAGGAAAAATGTCTCACATAACGCGGAGAATGAACATATTGAACAGCTTAATGACTGAAAAAGATTTTATTGATGAAGTAAAAGAAAACATGTTTAAGTTTAATGAATTTCTTGAGGAGTTTAAAGAGTTGCATGCCTCTTATGTTGAAAAGCTTGATGAAGGGACACGCGAGGAAGATAATGAAAATTGGTATCAGCCTAGATATTCACATATCACTGCTTTTATCTCGAACGTAGACAAATGGATTTCAGCCGCAGAAAATCCTAGTTCCCCTAGCTCAGATAAAGTCACTACTTCTGCCAATCCAGTAGAGAATTTTTTCCCATTATTTGTTGAAAAGGCAGACGTCGACCTCGACTACCTTGATGCGCAATCACAGCGCTCCAGTGGTTCCAACAAATCTAACACATCGTCAAAATCATTGCGCATTAATGCAGAGGCCGAACGAGCAGCTTTATTGGCCAAAGTTTCCAAATTGCAAGAGAAACATGCTATTGAGGACCAAGAGGAATTATTAAGAAAAAGGAGAGAAACATTGGAGCTGAATGTTGAAATTGAAGCCACTAATGCAAAAATTGACTATCTGAAAAGTGCTGAAAAGAATATGACGAAACCTGTTCAATTTGATTCGGTCCTAGCTCATATGTCTGTACTAGGAGCAGAAGCAGCGGAAACCTCAGCAGCTGTACAATTGGATGACAGGCTGGACAGTTTATTTCCCCTACCTGAAAATGCCCCAGTAGTCAGACCCAAAGCACGTACTCACGTTCAGTTTCATTCAGGGGTAGATGAATATCACAGCAGACCTGTATTTCATCCTGGGCCCTCTAGTGATACCTGGCCGCAATTACAACACACCTTATCTCATAGTTTTCCCTATGATGGTTCTTCATTCATTCCCTCTGTCACTCAGCCAGCCACAAGCTCAGCTCGAGGCACTCAGTTTACTGTACCTCAACCTCAGCCCAGAACACCTTCTACAACTAGCTCTCCGCATGAAACTCATATGATCAAGGTTCTGGAAAATCAAAGTGAATTAACAAGGATGCTCATGAAACAGCAACTTTTGACCACTTTACCTCAAGGCAGTATTACAATCTTTGATGGCCAAGTCCTGGAGTATAAGTCATTTATTCACTCTTTTCAGAACATGATTGAACGCAAAACTGACAACAATAGAGACCGATTGCAGTTTCTTATTCAGTACACTAAAGGCCAAGCACAACGGCTAGTTAAGAGCTGTGAGTATATGGCACCAGATAGAGGCTATCAAATGGCAATGAAATTATTGAAGGAAAACTTTGGAAATGAATACAAGATCTCCTGTGCTTACTTGGACAAAGCTCTGTCCTGGCCACAGATAAAATCAGAGGATTCCAAGTCCCTTCAGGATTATGCCATGTTCCTCAGGAGCTGCTGCAATGCAATGGAGGAAATGTCTTACATGGAAGAGTTGGACACTGTATCCACCATGAAGAGCATTATCTTAAAACTACCATACAAGCTCAGAGAAAGATGGCGCAACAAGGCTTATGAGCTGCAAGAACAGCGTGACCGTAGGGTAAGAATTTTAGATCTTGTCTCTTTTATTGAAAAGCAGTCTCGTATAGCAGCTGACCCAGTATTTGGTGACCTTCAAGACCAGACAGCTGTTAGAGGAAAGACTAGAGCCCCTGTTAAAGCACAGACCTCTAAGTCAGCCAGCAGTAGCTATGTCACAAGTGTAGCTCTTCCCCTTAAGGAGACAAAGCCTGAACCCTCGTGCCATTTTTGTAGCTCCAAGCATACACTGGATTCATGCAAGACTTTTATGAAAAAGGCCCATAGAGATAAGCTCAGCTTTTTAAAGAGTAAGGGCATATGCTTTGGATGTCTCTCCACAGGGCACATTAGCAAAGATTGCAAAAGGCGTCTTACCTGTAGTATGTGCAAACGAGCCCATCCAAGCACCCTCCATATTGAGCCCAAAGACAACGCGACCAAGGAAGCAGAAAGGCCTTCTGATGTTATAGGTAGTGCATCAGCAGAGTTATGTGGTCATATAGGGGCCGGAGGCCAAGAGAGTGTGCTTTCCATCGTCCCAGTTAAAGTCAAGGCAGCAAAGGGCAGCCATGTTATAAAGGTGTATGCTCTCCTGGATCCTGGGTCTTCTGCCACCTTCTGTTCCGAGGAGCTCATGTCACGTCTCCATATGAGAGGAAAAAAGACACGCATTCTTCTGCGCACAATGAACCAGGAAACATCTGTTCCAACTCATGTTGTATCAGGACTGGAAGTTTCAGCACTGGATAGGGATATTTTCTTACCTCTCCCTGACACCTTCACTCAAAAGGACATGCCAGTAACCACCAGCAGCATCCCCAAGCAGAATGACCTGGCGCATTGGGCGTACTTGAATAAGGTGACTATCCCCTCCATTAGTTCCAAGGTGGAGCTGTTGATTGGCACAAATGCTCCAAACTTATTAGAACCGTGGGAGGTAATTAATAGTCAAAATGGGGGTCCCTATGCAGTTAAAACCTTATTGGGGTGGGTTGTTAATGGGCCATTGAGATGTGCTGCTGGCAGTGAGGAAAGTGTGACTGTGAATAGGATTTCAGTGGCGAGCTTGGAAAAGATGCTGATCTCACAGTACAATCAAGATTTTTATGAAGTTGCATCAGAGGAAAAGACCGAAATGTCTATTGAGGACAAAATGTTCTTAGAGATAGCCAATGAGGCAGTGCTGGAAAATGGACATTACAGTTTGAGATTGCCCTTTAGGAAACCCAATGTGCTCATGCCAAGCAATAGGCAAATTGCAGAACAGCGCCTGCATAGCCTGAAAAAGAAAATGAAAAAGGATGAACAGTTCAAACAGGAATATGTTGCATTTCTCCATGACATCTTTGAGAATAACTATGCTGAGGAGATCCCAGAGGAGGAACTTGCACAGCCATCAGGAAAAGTATGGTACTTGCCACACCACGGGGTGTATCACCCTAAAAAGAAAAAGCTAAGAATAGTGTTTGACTGTGCTGCTTCTTTCCAAGGTGTGTCCCTCAATACAGAGCTACTTCAGGGTCCTGATCTGACCAACTCGCTCATTGGAGTCATCCTGAGATTTCGCAAAGAGCCAATTGGAATCATGGCTGATGTCAAATCAATGTTCCATCAAGTCAGAGTGGCAAATTCTGATGTTGACTACCTGCGATTCCTATGGTGGCCAGAAGGTGACACCAGTCAGACCCCAAAGGAACACCGTATGCTTGTGCACATATTTGGTGCTGTGTCTTCCCCAAGTATTGCAACCTTTGCACTGCAAAAAACTGCTGCTGACAATGAAAGCCGTTTTCCCCCTCAGGTGTCTGAGACCATCCGACACAACTTTTATGTGGACGACTGTGCCAAGTCTGTGGCAAAAGAGTCCGAAGCCATCCAGTTGGTAAAAGATCTCACTGCACTGTGCAGTAAAGGTGGGTTCCAGCTCACTCAGTGGGTCAGCAGTAGCCGAGCAGTGTTGGCATCGATTCCTAAAGAACACAGAGCAAAGGGAATTAAGTCACTGGATCTTGACAAAGACAGTCTGCCTGTTGAAAGAGCCCTGGGACTGCAGTGGTGTGTAGACTCTGACCATTTCCAATTCAACATCAACTTAAGTCAAAAGCCACATACCCGCAGAGGCATACTTTCTGTTGTCAGTTCAATCTTTGATCCACTCGGCTTTCTTGCTCCTCTCATTCTTCCAGCCAAGCAGTTGCTACAGGAGCTCTGCCAGAAGGGCTTTGGATGGGATGAGCCTTTGCCACAGGCTGTATCAGGACAATGGGTGGAATGGACCAGTAGCTTGGAGATGATAAAAGGCTTCAGTGTGCCACGCTGTCTGAAACCAGAGGGCTTTGAAGTGACTCGATGTGCTGAATTGCACCACTTTGCCGACGCCAGTGAGAGTGGCTATGGCTCTGTGAGCTATATCAGACAGGAGAATAAGCAAAAGACAATACATGTCACTTTTGTCCTAGGAAAGTCCAGAGTTCTTCCCCTAAAGAACATCACAGTGCCAAGACTGGAGCTGGCAGCTGCTGCGCTGCTGGTAAAAGTGGACAGAATGCTGAGAAGAGAATTCCACCTAGACTTAAAGCCCTCAGTTTTCTGGACAGACAGCCAAACAGTGCTGAAATATATTGCCAATGACCAAGCCAGATTTAAGACCTACGTGGCAAACAGAGTCTCGTTGATACGGGACAACACAGAACTGTCACAGTGGAGATATGTCGGCAGTAAAGACAATCCTGCTGATGACTCTTCAAGAGGATTGAAAGCAAGGAAGTTCATGGAGCAGAGGAGATGGATCCATGCACCTGAATTTCTGTGGAAACCAGAGGAAAGTTGGCCAGTAGGGGAGGCACTGGGCCCCATGTTTCAGGATGATCCAGAGGTCAGGAGAGCCACTACTGTGTTCACAGCTGTGGTGAAAACTGAAACGCCTACAGACCAGCTTATTTCTTTCTTTTCAAATTGGATCAGGTTGCTAAAGGCTGTGGCTTGGTACCTAAGACTGAAAAGTGCTTTGATGCTGATGGTGAAAAGAAAAAAGGAGCTTTCCTCATCTCAGATAAGCACCCGCTCAAAAGGGCAACGGGGCACCTTTAAGGTTGAAGATTTTAGAACCCATGTTGGTGGACAGCTCCTCACAGTAAAAGACCTGGCAGATGCAGAAATGTCAGTTGTCCTCTGTTCAGAGACGAGCCTTCTTTCCTGAAATATCTTCACTGCAGATGATCCCTCCTAGAGTGCACAAGAGCAGTAAGTTGTGCAGGCTCGATCCTGTGCTGGACGAGGGCACCCTAAGAGTAGGTGGCCGACTGCATAAATCTGCAATGCCTGAGGAAACTAAACACCCCTGCATTTTGCCCAAAGAGTCACATGTCTCAGCTCTTCTGTTAAGACACATTCATGAACGTAGTGGACACAGTGGCAGAAACCACATGCTTTCAGAGCTCCGCAAGAAGTACTGGATTGTAAAGGGCAACTCGGTAGCAAGAAAGGTGCTCTCAAAATGTGTCATGTGTCGTCGTGCGAGAGGCAAAGCAGGTGAGCAGAAGATGGCAGATTTGCCGCTGGAAAGAATCCTACCTGACCTTCCACCCTTTACTAATGTCGGATTGGACTATTTTGGCCCGATTGAAGTGAGGCGAGGGAGAAGCACCATCAAAAGGTATGGAGTCCTCTTTACGTGTATGTCCAGCAGAGCTGTTCATTTGGAAATTGCTTATGCTTTGGACACAGACTCATGCATTCATGCTTTGAGGAGGTTTGTTTGCAGGAGAGGCCAAGTCAAGCACATCAGGTCTGACAATGGGACAAACCTGGTGGGTGCGCATGCAGAATTAAAGAAGGCCCTGATGTCCCTCAATGAGAGAAAAATCCAAGATGCCCTACTTCCTGATGGCATTGAATGGAGTTTCAACCCACCAGCTGCGTCACATCATGGCGGAGTCTGGGAAAGGCTCATAAGATCCGTCCGGCAGGTGCTCAACTCCACTCTGCATCAGCAATCCATTGATGATGAAGGCCTTCAAACCCTGTTCTGTGAAGCGGAGGCGATCCTGAATAACCGCCCCCTCTCCACAGTGTCCTCAGACCCCCAAGACCTGGAACCATTGACCCCAAACCATATCCTTTTGCTGAAAACCAAGCCCATTCTGCCCCCTGGAGTCTTTTTGAAATCTGATCTTTATGCCAGACGCCGCTGGAAACAGGTTCAGTACATGGCTGATCTTTTCTGGTACAGATGGACCAAGGAATACCTTCTTTTACTTCAAGAAAGGCAGAAATGGATGGATGTGAAAAGGAACCTGAATGTTGGAGACATTGTCCTGGTGGTCGATCCCACTGCTCCACGAGGGTCCTGGCCATTAGCAAGGGTGCTGGAGACCAAACCTGATGGAAGAGGCCTGGTCAGATCGGTGAAGCTCAAGACAAAGACGTCAGTTCTTGAGAGGCCTATTACCAAGCTGTGCTGCATCCTTGAGGCTGATGAAGGACCATGAAGGACATTCCTGATCCCATTGCAAAGGAAAGTCATGTATACATAACTCCACTATGTATTGCATTACTTTTTTAAAGCTATGTGATCACTATGTTTATGGCTCCTTTTGTATATATAAAAGTAATTGATTCTTTAAGAACAATTAGGGGCCGGTGTGTAGGAGCCACATTCAAGTTTTCTATATTTTCACAATTTACTCATACTTTTTGTTTTCTGTGAGACTGCACCCCCTACAGGTGGCGA
>CM050212.1:3020000-3052500 GCA_027475355.1 Coilia nasus
AGGATTAGCTCTCCCACAGCTCCTGAAATGTTAATACGCTTCGCCTTTGAAACTGACACATGAATTCATTGATTTTTTCTCTCCCTCTTTCTCTCTGCTTTTCTGTAAGAGATTTAATCTTTTCAAATCACATTGATTGCTCTTTTTGTCTGAATTCCCATCAATCAGTCAGGCAGAACACAGAGACAAAGAGGAGGAAAATGAAAGAAGGATAGAGGAGCCAAGACACATAAAAAATTAAAAAGAAAACTCTCTTTTATGGTTGAGACGTGATTTTTTTCTTCATTTTAAGCTTTTATGGTTTTACCGGCACTTGTCTATCTTGTGACATGCAGTCATGATTAAGTGACAAAATCAGTGTTCCTTCCTGATGGGCCATGTGACATTGGGGCTCCTGCATGAACTGCATGTTATGATCACAGCATCCTACAAACACATGGCTCTCTACAGCTCAGCTCTATCTACACATTCACACAAGATTTCTTTACTGAAGACTTCCCTCAGTTATAAAACTTGGAAAGATTCAATGGAGATTTTTATTTGTTTTTGGACTTTTTTATTGTAATTGTCAGTGTTAATGGGAACCCTAAATGTTGTGTTTCACACATGTAATCCCAGTTAGAAGGCAGACAGAAACACAAGCAAAGAGACCGAAAGAGATTATCAGATGGAGAAGGGGGGGGAGGGACGGTGAGAGAGAACAGAAAGAGGGAAGGGTGGGAGGGAGGTTGGGGGGCAAAAACACACCACCACAGTAACGACAGAACATTGGAGGGACAGATTAATGCAGCCCCCGGTACTTGAGTGTATCAGGACGGGGATTAACGCGCCGGCTAACAGCTGTGTGCCAGAGTCCCCTGACTGAGAGGAATTACAAGCATTATCACCTAGATCATTAAGGCACCGCTCATAGATCGCGCCACCGACTTCAATCAATCCGGCGCCGGATAACAGCCCGCCAGCTGGACCCCCTGTGTGAGGACTTGACTTAATTGGCCAATAAGTGGTAGGGAAGGGTGTGTGCTATTTGATCACATTACCCAGCGCAGGGATAGGGATTACATTTTTTTATTTGGGGGGAGGTGTGTTTGGGGGGAGGTGTGTTTTGAGGGGAGGTGTGTTTGGGGGGAGGTGTGTTTGGGGGGAGGTGTGTTTTGAGGGGGTATTTGGGTTGCAGGCAGAAGTGAGGTGGGGTGGCCAATAAGTGGTAGGGATGGGTGCATTCTGTTTGGGGTGGGGGGCAGTTGAGGCTGGGGGGGGGGGGGTAGTTACAGGGTCAGGAAAGCTGGTAAGTCGTGTGAGTGGGAAAAGGATCTGGGGTGGGTGGGTTGTTGCGGGGGGGGGGGGGGATATTTGTGGGGTGGTCAAGCTTGTTCCATTCAGCGTGGCTCGCGCATGGCTACGGGGGAGAAGAAGACGCTGAGAAATGTTGGCCCACTTGCCTTAATGGCTGAGGGTGTGTGTGTGTGTGTGTGTGTGTGTGTGGGAGTGGGGAGTGCAGATGTTGGACGAGGCAAGTGGGGGAAGTGAGAGAAGAGAAACGAAGGAGAGACACAGAGACACAGAGAGGGAGGGAGGGAGAGAGGGAGAGAGACAGAGAGGGAGGGAGGGAGGGAGAGAGAGAGAGACACAGAGAGAGGGAGGGAGAGAGAGAGGGAGAGAGACACAGAGAGGGAGGGAGGGAGAGAGAGAGAGAGACACAGAGAGAGGGAGGGAGAGAGAGAGAGACACACACAGAGGGAGGGAGGGAGAGAGAGACACAGAGAGGGAGGGAGGGAGAGAGAGAGAGAGAGACACAGAGAAACGAAGGAGAGAGACAGAGACACAGAGAGGGAGGGAGGGAGAGAGGGAGAGAGACACAGAGAGGGAGGGAGGGAGGGAGAGAGAGAGAGAGAGGGAGGGAGAGAGAGAGAGAGAGACACAGAGGGAGGGAGAGAGGGAGACACAGAGAGGGAGGGAGGGAGAGAGAGACACAGAGGGAGGGAGGGAGGGAGAGAGGGAGGGAGAGAGAGAGAGAGAGAGACACAGAGGGAGGGAGGGAGGGAGAGAGGGAGAGAGAGAGACACAGAGGGAAGGAGGGAGGGAGAGAGGGAGACACAGAGAGGGAGGGAGGGAGAGAGAGACACAGAGGGAGGGAGGGAGAGAGGGAGAGAGAGAGACACAGAGGGAGGGAGGGAGGGAGGGAGGGAGAGGGGGTAGGATGCAGAGAGGAGGAGGACAAGGAGAGGAGCGGAGCGTAGCGGGACGGAGTATCCAGGTCAGCTCTTTGCTCGGGGAGTTGTACCCATTCATCACGCCCCCCTTGGCCTGGTTTCTCCACCGCTGCTTGTAAACTAACAGCTTCCTACACCCCCCTCCAGTGCTCCTGCTGGCCCAAGCCACACCACACTACACCATACCACACTACACCACACCACACAACACCACACCACACCACAGTACACCACACAACACCACACCACACAACACCACACCACACAACACCACACCACACCACACAACACCATACCACACAACACCACACAAACACCACAGTACACCACACTACACCATACCACACAACACAACACAAACACCACAGTACACCACACAACACCACACCACACAACACCACACAACACTACACTACACCACACTACACCACACTACACCACAGCACACCACACAACACCACACCACACAACACCACACAAACACCACAGTACACCACACAACACCACACCACACAACACCACACCACACAACACCACACCACACTACACCACACTACACCACAGCACACCACGCTACACAACACCACACCACACAACACCACACCACACCACACAACACCACACAAACACCACAGTACACCACACAACACCACACCACACAACACCACACCACACAACACAACACCACACCACACAAACACCACAGTACACCACACCATACCACACCACACTACACCATACCACACAACACCACACCACACCACACAACACCACACAAACACCACAGTACACCACACAACACCACACCACACTACACTACACCACACAACACCACACCACACCACACAACACCACACAAACACCACAGTACACCACACAACACCACACCACACCACACCACACCACACTACACCATACCACACTACACAACACTACACCACAGCACACCACACTACACCACAGCACACAACACCACACCACACAACACCACACCACACAACACCACACAAACACCACAGTACACCACACTACACCATACCACACAACACCACACCACACAACACCACACCACACAACACCACACAAACACCACAGTACACCACACAACACCATACCACACAACACCACACCACACCACACCACACTACACCACACCACACAACACCACAGCACACTACACCACACCACACAACACCACACCACACTACACCACAGCACACCACACTACACCACACCACACCACACAAACACCACAGTACACCACACAACACCATACCACACAACACCACACCACACCACACCACACTACACCATACCACACAACACCACACCACACAACACCACACAAACACCACAGCACACCACACTACACCATACCACACAACACCACACTACACCACAGCACACCACACTACACCACAGCACACCACAATACACTACAGCACACCACAATACACCATACCACACCACTCCACACCACACTACACCATACCACACAACACCACAGCACACCACACCACACCACACAACACCACACAAACACCACAGTACACCACACAACACCACACCACACTACACCACAGCACACCACACTACACCATACCACACAACACCACACTACACCACAGCACACCACACTACACCACAGCACACCACAATACACTACAGCACACCACAATACACCATACCACACCACTCCACACCACACAACACCACACCACACAACACCACAGCACACTACACCACACCACACAACACCACACCACACTACACCACAGCACACCACACCACACCACACAACACCACACAAACACCACAGTACACCACACAACACCATACCACACAACACCACACCACACCACACCACACTACACCATACCACACAACACCACACCACACAACACCACACAAACACCACAGCACACCACACTACACCATACCACACAACACCACACTACACCACAGCACACCACACTACACCACAGCACACCACAAGACACTACAGCACACCACAATACACCATACCACACCACTCCACACCACACTACACCATACCACACAACACCACAGTACATCATACCACACAACACCACACAACACCACAGCACACTACGCTACACCACACCACACAACACCACACTCAGGGCCGTTGTTAGCCATTTGGGTGCCCTAAGCACAAATGCTCAAATGCCCCCCCCCCCCCCAAGGGCTCGTCACTGTCGCGGTGGTTGTGTGTGGAGTTGCACCTGTACCTGAACTGGACGTTGATGGTTGTCGCTGGTCAGGGCTGGGAACTGTTGCAGAGTCTACACTGGTTGATGGTTGATGTCCAGGGCTTGAACTGCTGGTGGATGGTTTATCTGAATTGGTTGAACTGCTAGTGGATGGTTCATCCTCCTCCTCCTAACCTTGAGGTCCTCCTTGCACATATTTAAGCATTGACCCTGCATTCAAAATTAAAAGACAAAATATTCAGGGATTCTACTGAAATACAGTTTTTAAACCACAGTTCCAAAAATGCATATATAAATTAGGTTTATGTAGGCCTACGTGTAAATCACTGGTACATTTCAAAATTCAAAACTATTTTAAATTTATAGAGGTGTCATATGGGACAACATAAAATTCTGTACATAATTTGATATGAATACGAAGGGGGAAAATCTACATAACTGTAAGATTTATTCTTTTCATATTACAATTTCACCATCAGATGTTGCCCTTGGCCTATAAACCTGAAAACCGACGAGAACATAGCCTGTATATATACAGTAAATAGACGAGAACCATTTACTTGAATAAAAATACATCTTTATAGATATCCTGAAATGCAGTATCATGCGAAATAAAGATAAAATCTATCTTCATTTTGACCATAACCGGTCACGCCTTGAAAATTTTACCAAACAGTTACATTCAACGTTTCTATAGGGCAGAATCTTTGTTTACACTGAACTTCACTAACAAAAATGGTTTGTAAATGACTATAATATAGGCCTAATAACAAAAACTAATAGAGCATTCGTCACGAGACGAAGACAAGGACGAAATTTAAAACAGGGTGACAAAATTAACACTAGAAAATTAAGCTTAATCAGAAATAGCACAGCTAGCTAGCAACCTCAGGAAGGGAAGCGCTAGTCTTACCCGAACGTTAACTCAAAACAGTCAAGTGACCATGATGAATTGCTTTCAGTAATTCATAATTCATGTTCATATCCACAACGTAAACTAGCTAGATAGCATCAGTCATTTACAACTTTAATCATTTGTTAACACAGTCTGAACTGTTAACTGTGTTAACTGATTCACTTGTAATTAACACAGTCTGAACATGGCTAGTAGCCTAGGAGCTAACGTTACAAAGTTTGTTAACTGTAAGTTTATTGCCTGGCAAGGGCTACAATTTTTTTATTATTAATTTAAAACACTCTCTTACCTGAGCTTCATTTCGCTGTCTCTTCTTTTTTCTGCTCCCGACTCTTGATGGCTTTTCGAGGCCATGTCTAAACACAGGTGTCTGCCAAACTTAAATTGAGACTGAGGCATAATCGAACGGACCACTGGGAGGGGAGGGGGGCACCAGGAGGAGAATGGAGAGAGGGCCGCAAAGGAGATTCGCCTTTTCTGGAGCAAATTGGCCTATGTTGCTTTTGTATTACTTATAAATATGAACATGTTTTACACATATTTTATATATCGTACGTAGCTTATTGTGATGATTTTTTCACAAGCCTGATTTTTTGGTGGTGCCCCCCAAGCACTTGGTGCCCTACGCACTGTGCGTGATGTGCGTGTGCGGAGCTACGGCACTGACCACACTACACCATACCACACAACACAACACAACACCACAGCACACCACACAACACCACAGCACACCACACCACACAACACCACAGCACACTACGCTACACCACACAACATCACACCACACAACACCACACCACACCACACCACACCACACAACATCACACCACACCACACCACACAACACCACACAATACCACAGCACACCACACAACACCACACAACACCACAGCACACCACACCACACAACACCACACTACACCATACCACACAACACCACACAACACCACAGTACACCACACAACACCACACAACACCACAGTACACCACACCACACCACACCACAGCACACCACACTACACCATACCACACAACACCACAGCACACCACACAACACCACACAACACCACACCACACAACACCACACAACACCACAGCACACCACACAACACCACAGCACACCACACAACACCACAGCACACCACACAACACCACACAACACCACACCACACAACACCACACAACACCACAGCACACCACACAACACCACAGCACACCACACAACACCACACAACACCACACAACACCACACCACACTACGCTACACCACACCACACAACATCACACTACACCATACCACACAACACCACACCACACAACACCACACCACACAACATCACACTACACCACACCACACAACACCACACCACAGTACACCATACCACCTTACACCACACAACACCACACAACACCACACTACACCACACAACACCACACAACACCACAGCACACCACACAACACCACACTACACCACACAACACCACAGCACACTACGCTACACCACACAACATCACACCACACAACATCACACTACACCACACCACACAACACCACAGTACACCATACCACCTTACACCACACTACACCACACCACACCACACTACACCACTCCACATCACACACCACCACAATACACCATACCACACAACACCACACTACACCACACCACACAACACCACAGTACATCATACCACACAACACCACACTACACCATACCACACAACACCACACAACACCACAGCACACCACACCACACCACACAACACCACACCACACAACATCACACTACACCACACCACACAACACCACACAACACCACAGTACACCATACCACCTTACACCACACTACACTACACCACACCACACTACACCACACCACACCACACTACACCACTCCACATCACACACCACCACAATACACCATACCACACAACACCACACTACACCACACCACACAACACCACAGTACATCATACCACACAACACCACACTACACCATACCACACAACACCACAGCACACAACACCACAGTACATCATACCACACAACACCACACAACACCACAGCACACAACACCACAGTACATCATACCACACAACACCACACAACACCACACTACACCATACCACACAACACCACAGCACACTACGCTACACCACACCACACAACACCACAGTACACCATACCACCTTACACCACACTACACCACACAACATCACACTACACCACACCACACAACACCACAGTACACCATACCACACAACACCACAGCACACTACACTACACCACACAACACCACACCACAGTACACCATACCACACTACACCATACCACACCACACCACACCACACCACAGTACACCATACCACCTTACACCACAGCACAGCACAGCACAGCACAACACAGCACAGCATCATTGATCTTGGGGGATAAAGTCTTAGATTTCCAGCAAAGATTTATAGTAGGTAAGCATATAGTAATACCTCAGTGTTGTTTCAGGTATCCCAGCGCGTTGTATGTAGATTTTACTCTTCCTCCCTCTTTTACAAGATGTTTCCTTTCCCCCATCCCTTTCTGTGATGATCAATAATGACCAAGACAAATCTCAGGGGCTGAATGGCCCACAACCTTCCTTTTCATTGGATGTAAAACTCTGACAGACACTATGGAAATGAGATGGAGGAAAAAAGGAAATAGCACATAGAATAGAATACAATAGAATAGAATAGAATAGAATAGAATAGAATAGAATTGAATAGAATAGAATAGAGTAGAATAGAATAGAATAGAATAGAACAGAATAGAATAGAATAGAATAGAATAGAATAGAATAGAATAGAATAGAATAGAATTGAGAAGAGTGAAAGGTGAAAGAGTATAACTAACCCTAACTGTGCAGATCTAAAGAGCTGTGTATCTTTGGCCTCGGGTCACTTAGTCCATCTCTATAGAGAGTCGTTTCAATGAAACTGACCATGACATTTATATTTTTAAAGGTATTCTTTACCAAAAGTGTTCTTGGGTTACTGGAATTTGGAGTTAAAAGGCCAGAGCTTCTTTGGGTTTCGTCTGCTCTGCAATATTCCTGGCTCAAATAGCAGCGCAGACAGGCTCCTGAATCATCATTGCTTCTGAGGAGGCTGTTAATTTAGCCATAACTGCTTCAGGTGTGCATACCTGCCTTGGTCACGGAGCTTCACATGTGCATGCCTGCCTTGGTCACTGCTTCAGGTGTGCATACCTGCCTTGGTCACTGATTCACCTGTGCATGCCTGCCTTGGTCACTGCTTCAGGTGTGCATGCCTGCCTTGGTCACTGCTTCAGGTGTGCATACCTGCCTTGGTCACAACATCACTATGTATAGAGAGAGAGAGAGAGCTAGAAAGCCTCTGCTTTGACGCTAACAGTCTGAGTCACACATTGGCCAGATTAAGCAATCTGTGTGACTCAGACTGTTAGCGTCATCATCTACGTGTAGTTGTGTATTTCCCTTAAATTGTTAAACCAGAATATGTCAGGCATTATGGGTTTCGCAGGAGGTATCCTGTCCTGCGATTACACAGTAGTCCTGTTGTGAAAACAAATATATGCATTGCTACACTGCTGATAATGGCTTTACAGAAAAGCTGTGATGTTTTGTGTCAACTCTTTTGCCCCCTTTCTTCCATTTAATGGTATGACTATTTAATGGGACTATCACTCCCAGTCTTAGTGAGGGAGTGGAGACTCGTAGGGTGACCAGCTTTTCTGCCAGCGCAGGCTGGCACAGGCTGGCACGCTTGTCTCTGCCAGGGATAACTGTGCAGGCGATGATGGGCTACACTGGCTCTGTCCTACTGCTGCTGCCTCGGCTGCTCTGGATCGTAAAGGTGTCACTGTCACCCTTTGCCCGTCACCATCACAGGGGTGGCCTCCTAAACGAACACTCCCGCCCCAACACACTCAATATTCAACCCCCAAAGCGCTATGGGTATTCTACCAGCACAGTCTGTCCGACTATTTAAATAGGGCATCCTTCCAGGTTTTTTTTTTTTTTTTTTGCAAACCCACGCAGGAAGTAAGAGCAATATTAACATATCCCAGAATGGCGGAAATAACAGCTGACACGGTGGCAGATTAGGACCGCGGCTGGCTAACTAAAATGCCCCGAAGGGATGCTGGTTGAAGTCCAGAGTGAGGAGTCCAGGGATGACGGATGGAAGCCTGACTCCTCCGAAGTTTAAACACCGCCACCGGGCCCTTGAGGAAGGCCCTTACAGCTCCTAAAATGCTCCAGGGGTTTTCACCCTCTTCTCTCCTCCCTTCAGCACATCTCTCTTTCTCTCTCTCTCTCCCTCTCGCTCTCTCTTTCTCTCTCTCTCCCTCTCTCTCTTGCTCTCTCTTTCTCTCTCTCCTCCCTCTCTCTCTCGCTCTCTCTCTCTCTCCCTCTCTCTCTTTCTCTCTCTCCCTCTCTTTCCCTTCCCTCTCTCTCTCCCTCTCTCTCCCTCTCTCTCTCCCTCTCTCTTTCTCAGTCTGCCTCGTTTTCTGCAGCTTTCCAGTCCACCCTGACAATAGCACAGTGGATCTCAATTGGCCAGCCAGCTGGGATTTAGTTGCTACAAAAGTAACTGTAGCCTATGTATGTTTTCATTTTGTCTTTTCATATTAAAAGTATACGTGTGCGTGGGTGGTTGTCAGGACTGAAATGTGATTGTAAGTACAAAGTAAATGCATGCGTTTGCTTGTACTGTTCCACTAAGCTTGTCTTTGTTAACTAAGAAAACCCTCCTTCCTGTAAGCTGAGAGTGTTTTGTTTCGTGTGAAATGTGTCCTGATCGGGGGTTGAAGAGCACGGCAGCATGCTCAGAAACAGTCTGCTTTGGCCAGGCCCAGGGACCCACAACCCTCCAAAGCAGCCCGCCTTTAATTAGCAGAGCAGTTGGTGGAATACTTTCCCAGCCAGTGACCTCGTTTGCTTTTTAGCCAAATCAGGCTAATATGCAGATCTGTACGTGACGCTTGAAATCAGATTCCATGACCTAGTGAAGCGTAGAGCATTTTTCTTTTTTTCATTTATTCCCCTGCAGGCTCCACCGGGTTGAGAGAGAGTGTCTGATGCACAGCGGCTTCTGGTGAAGTCATGACTAATCGCTGCTCATTTAGCCTCTCCTAACAGCCCATTAAAAACAAACAAGGTTCCCATTAGGACTTGCTCACTCTAATGATGTCCAAGCACACATGAAGAATAGATTTAGTGGAAGTGAAATAATTGTGTATGTGTACGTGTGAGGCAACTGCATGGTTTGTCTCCATTTTAACCATCTTAACAGGTCGTGTGCGTAGATGCATTCATAAATTGTTAAAGACAGTACCTTTTACTCAACACACAGATTTCTGTTGTAGCGTATGTTGTCATTTTACTCAACATACAGATTTCTGTTGTAGCGTATGTTGTCATTTTTATATATATCTGTAATCTGTAAGATCTGACTCAGACAGATGCCGTCACGCACAATGCACTTTAAAATTGGTCAACGTGTGTGTGTGTCTGCGGTTGATCGCGTATTCACAGGTCCTTTCAACCCAAGGTGTGTATGTGTGTGCTGAGATCGTGGGATATTACCTTGTAAATGTGCTGGATGTAGTCAGGAAAGAGATGTTGTGTTTAGCATTAGTCACTCTAAACACCCCTCACTCCCCCCACACACAGACACACACGCACACACACACACACACACACACACACACACACACACACACACACACACACACACACACACACAGATAAACCAGCTCAGGGCCAGTGGGGGGACAGCCTGACTAAAGTATCAGAGATCACCCTCTCACACTTCAAAGGCAGATCCCCGGCTAAGAGAGAGGGCTCTGGAGGCCTCCTTCATTAGCCGGTAGCTGTGCGGATTAGGATTGGGATGCTGAGATTACAGGCACGGAGGAGGAACAAGTGTCATTCTCTGTTAATTATACGCTCGATCCCCGCCTGCTTTATGCGCACTCATTCAGAGGCGCGACGTTAAATAGCTGTGCTGTTGCCGTGGGATACCTGCGGTGTGACTACAGCATCGCGACAAGAAGCACAGATGAACCAGAGCAGCGAATAAAATCACCAGGACAAAATGTTCCATTTAACGGAATTAAAGACTTAATGCATGGGAATCACTTTCATAAGTAAAGTTCTCCTCATACAATTGGAGCTGTAGAGAAACAGGCCTGAGAGCCAAAGATAATAAGCCCAAAGCAGCTTCAGCGAGGGTGGGGGGCAATACTGCCCTACAAAGGCAAAGTGCAGTAACTACGTGAACACAGAAACTGAGAAAAATGCCTGTAATGTTGTCACACTGCCCAGTCAAACATATATGTATAACAGTAGTGATGCTTTTATCTCCTTTCTTAATAGCAACACGCAAGAGATTTAGTCATAAGACAAAGGAGGTGTTATGAAGTCAATTTCCAGTCTAAAATCAATTTGACAAAATATGTAGTTACTATCTTTTGGCTCTGTAGGGCAGAATTTATTGCTCAAAGTGTTTGTGCCATTGTATAGAAGACAGACGGAGCAGGCAGCCCCTGGAGAAGAGAATAATGGCAAGAGTGCCTGTAGTGCATCATTACTGAGATCCATCACACTCACAAGCAGCGAGATCAAAGGCCCGCCGCTCCTACACCATGAGCTGCAGTTCTACCCACTTGGTCAATGAGAGTAGAGAAGCTCAGTCCGAGAAATAAAAATAAATAAGTAAATAAATAAATAAGAAGTAAATAAATAAATAAGTTGAGTAAACCGTGAGCTGCAGCTCTACCCACTTGGTCAATCAGAGCAGAGTGAAAGGGGAGCCCCGCTGATGTAGGTCTGCTCCATGTCAGTCTTTTAGAAAGCTGTTCGACTGCATTTCTGTAGCAGACCCCTGACTGCGTATCATTTCCTGACAAATTTCTCTATATCAGTATGGGTCTGTACCCGTCACAAAGAAGTTAAAACCAATAAAGATGAATAAAGTAAAAAGTGGTGCCACAGGCATCTGACCACATACTGACCTATAATAAATTATTTAATTTCAGGAGTTTTTTATTCATTCTCCCTAGCAATACTGTATGTGTATCACTATATTTTCCTTTCATGTTTTGTTGTGTTTTCTTAATGTTATACATGTGTTTATAAGAAGATGTAATTATAACTCAGTTTAGACAGCAATGCCACACACTGGAGTGTGTTGTAGCTACATAACCAGAGAGTATCACAACTATTTGTTGACCTTTGACCCCATGTCTCATCTAATCTTTATGCTGCATTTAACCTATACATAGTGATGTTCATCTATTGTTCTCACACTGTGCTAGCAACGGAAAGATACAATAGGTCAGGTCGGTATAGAGAGAGAAAAACAAAAACTCTAGGAAAGAGAGAGAGAGAAACAGAGAGAGAGAGAGAGAGAAAAGAGAGAGAGAGCACACACTTACAATGAATATTTCAGCAGTCAAGTGGGGCCAGGGCCTCAGGTAGGGGCTAGCTCCACATAGCTCCCATTTAGCAGCACCATTACCTTAACAAGCACTGTTTGTGTTTACTGCAAGGCTAGGTGCTTAGCCGCGCTCTGTATCCAAACAGAGCGGGGAGAGAGGGAGGCGGAGTAGAAAGGGAAGAAAGAGAGGGTGAGGGAGAGGCGTAGGGGAAAAGGTTCAGGTTGATATGTCAAGAAAAACCGAGGTGAAGTGCTGACATGCTGATGTCTTAGCAGATAACGCTTAAATCATTTTTTCTCCCGCGATGTGGAGGGAGAAAGCGGGGGAAAAAATAATCTACATAGTGATGTTTTCAAAGCGATATAGCCATAATACAAATTTTTGGAGTAGAGTAGTGGTGTTTGAAGTTATTTTATGGGATTTTGCTGTAAGGCCCAGAATTGATTTGCAGAAGGGATAAAAGGAAGATACTTTATCTTCGGAGCTTTGTCGGAAAAAGCTTAGCATCCATTGGTAGTTCCGCCAATATGCCTGCGGGGCACAGTCGGCAAGGAAGGCAAGTGGTGATGTTCGCGAGAGGCTGGGGGGGGGGGGGGGCAGGGGGGGGGGGTGCTGCCATTGACATTATACACCAGAATGAATTGTGCTGAGTGTACACCACCCGCTGCTTACGCACTGCTCTTTCATAATCTTTCATGAACCACACAATGTTTTATTTAATGTCTCAGGTCAGAGTGAAACTTGAGAGAAAAACGATTAATAATGAAAGACAATGTGTTGGGGAGGGGAATGATAGAAAGATGGAGAGGTTGTGAGTGTGAAAGAAGAGAGGGGGAAGGAGAGAAGGAGAGAGGACAGCAGGCAAAAGAGAAAAAGAGAGAGAGGGAAAAGAAACTTGGTTTGAGGCTTTCACTGCAAAGAGGTCAGGAGGACCTTTTGAAGTCTGCACATTCGGTGCAGTCAATAGTTTTAAAAACTCATGTTATGTTTGAATGTGAGGCTAGCTGAATATATAATATTTTTCTTTTTCTATTTTTCTTTCTGCCTCTCCTCCCCACCTGGCAAATGGCAGACTGCTCATCCCCTTGTAGTGCCGACTCCCCCCCAGCCGAAAAGGCCACTCGAGCTGATGGATATGAGGTAGAAGAAATGGAAAGAGGAGAGAGAGAGAGAGAGAGAGAGAGAGAGAGAGAGAGAGAGAGAGAGAGAGAAGAGAGAGAAAGAAGACTTGACTTTTTTAAAAAGACTTCTTATAACTGGCCAGGGTCCAAATACAAATCAAACTTAAAGACTGAGTATGAGCAGAATTTTCAAAGCAAACCATTTGTTGTTTTTATGATTTGTCATTTTATTTATGTATATATGCGTACTTATTTATTTGGACTTTTCATCTCTTTCTGTGTGTATCCCCTCCCTGCCGCGGCCCGTGATCTGCCTGCACAAACACAGGGGCACAGAGGACTCTGGGGGATAGAGCCCAAACGCTCCCTGCTGACTTCTCATTTGCACTTCGTTAAGTGGGGCACAGGTCGCCGCAAGGCTCTTAATTGCTTAATTGCGCTCGTTATTTGGACTGGAGTGAGGCTTACCTGAGACTGCAGGCACATCATGTTCTAATTGAAAAGGTGCTTTCTCAGTACAGAAAAAGAGCAAAAAAAATGAATGGCAGCATCCCCTTGAGGACGTATGGTGCCTGGCCTTCTCTGATGTTGGATAGTGTGTGTGTGTGTGCGTGTGTGTGTGTGATATTTCCCTTCCCTGTAACACTTTTTCTCGGTCTCCATATCCCTCATCCTCCACTCCTCTATTCTCATGAGCACACACACTCACACAACCCCCCCCCACACACACACACACACATGCTCGAGCACTGGCACACACATCTCTCTAGGACATACAGTGTAGCACTAGCAGATGAAAGAGACCAAATTCTATCAGCCTCAGAACCTTCAGAAGGAGGTCCAGGGATCGGAGTGACTTATTTATGACTCTGGCGATGGATGGGCCCCCTTCACACCTCCACTAGGCCTTTCCCTCCAGTAACCTGCCTCTGCCCCCCTCCTCCACCCCTGCTCCCATACCCCCCCACCCCTGCCCCCCTACCCCCATCTCACTGAGGAGGGCTGGGGTTGGATGGCAGGGGGAGCACAGGCTGGGGGGATGGCCAGGTGGCTCAGTGGCTTTCATATAGCATGGCTTATGCTCATCCTATTTAAAAAAATAAACAGGAGACTGGTGTCTGCTGCTAATAATTCATGGCTGGGGAAAGGGAGAGAAAGAGATGTTTATGTGAGAGGAAATGAGATGCTTTTAACACCTGCTCCTCCAAAGACACAGCTCCCCCTCTGGTGCCAGCGCGCCACTGCAGGAATGAGGCACCCTGTAGTTCAACCTTCAAAAATAACCAGGTATAACACTCAGGTCATCTCAGTTATTGTGGTTTCTGTGATTTGGTAGATGACCTTTAGTGCATCAGTAAGTCAGCAGAGAGTTTTATTTGCCAGGAGAGAAGAAGTCAAAGGGGGCAGAGAAACAAGGGGTTGAAAAGGGAGTTAAAGACAATGCATGTTTAATTTTCACCTTCTCTCAACCTTACCTGTGTCTAAGGTTGGCTGTACATGTGTGACGAGTCTACAATGATATGATAGTTAAAACATCATCAACACCTGGCCTCTAGTGCTACAGCATCTGTACCTCAAGGAGGCTTTATCATCAGAAGAGATTAAGGGTTTTGTTTTGTCTTCAAACAACACTCTGAACAATTCAGTTAAGGTTCAAAGAATTCCTTATTACATCAATTAGATTAAACAATTAGATTTTAAAAGAGAAAAGAAAACATTTGTCAACAAAGATAAAGAAGCTAAATGACAAAGGTCTTTCTGAGAGTAGCATGTCTGTACATGATGAGAGCTCAGGGGAGGGATAGAGGGATAGAGGGAGGGAGAGAGGGAGGGAGGGAGGGAAGGATGAGGCTTTATCTCTGCAAGCAGGGACTTTAGGTGGAGGTTGCATGGCCTGCATGTCTACAGCCTTGCAGATCATTTGAACAGGTGACTAATGTTACATATAAACGACTAGGGCCATTAACCTTTTTCAATGCCTACATTTTTTTTCTCCTACATTTTCATTTTTGTTTCTTTGAGAGCATCTTTTTAATTGAGCATGTTACAATGTTCGTTCCATATGCTTTTATTCTCCCCAAACACTCCCTGTCTCGTCGCACTTTATTTTTAACCCCCGTCTGCTTTTGTCAGAGGCTTTTTTGTAGGGGAAAAATATTACTAATGGCTTATGAATTAGTAAGCAGCCGAACCGCATTTGATTTTTATAGAAGGTGATTCGGAAGAGACCAGGCCTGGCTCCCTGGCATTTTATTCAGATTTTTGCATTTTCTGGATGAGTGCATTCCCATTTGGCCGGGTGGCAGGGCTGCCAGAGGACGATCGTGGAGAGGCGAGCGCGGGCAGTGGGGTGGGGGTTGTGGGGGTGGTGCAGGGGTGGATGTGTTGGCTGAGGTGACAATAATGCATCCCATAATCGCCGCCGCCTGTCTCCATGGCAGAGGCGGGCAAGGCCCAGGCTGCTCCAGCGCGGTGCGGTAACCGTGGTGTAATTTACTCGCGCAGGCGAGCCGCCATTAATTTTCTATTATTGTGAAAAGATGATTCATGTTTGGGGGCCTGTCTGGATTATTTATTTAGGGTACTTGGGAGGGGGGCTGGGGGGGTATGCTGGCTAATGGAATATAAAGTCACTGGGGCCACTCTGCTCTGCCGCGCTACTCTGCACCCCCAAACATTAAACCAGTGGATTCTCACACGTGTTAATGTGCCCCACCCCTGAGAAACCTCAGCGGCGGGTGGCGGCACACACAACACAACACAACGCAACGCCACGCCATGCGTGTGCATTTGGATATCCCTAAGGGAGCCCCTGCCGCCGCCGCTCAGTGAGGAGCGGGGGTGGGCTCCTGGTGCCAGGCCACTCGGAGAGAGACGGAGATGGAGGCGACGCCCGCCGAACACGTAAAGTCACTTGTGTCTGAGGACACCAGGCAGGCACTTCTGTGTGTGTGTGTATGTGTCTAAGGACACCAGGCAGGCACTCCTGTGTGTGTGTGTGTGTGTGTGTCTAAGGACACCAGGCAGGCACTCCTGTGTGTGTGTGTGTGTGTGTGTGTGTCTGGGGACTCCAGGCAGGCACTCGTCTAGCAGGGTAAATGCTCCGGTGGCCGGGTGTCTCCAGAGGGGTGTTGGGAGACATCACGTAGCAGCTGAAGCTTCTTAAGGGGTTCTGACCTGTTTTGATTTTTGTAATTTTTGTTCTTTCACCCTCGGGATGGCTTTCATCAAGCTCACTTGAAGCCCTTTTTTATTCTCTCTGAAATGTTTTCACACATGTTAAGTGCATAGTTTGAATTACAGGGGGCACTGGGGGGTACGGTACCCCGTGATAAAGACCCAGTTACCCCACAAAGAGAAAAAAACAGCAGGTTTGGGGGGGGGGGGGACAATAATGTAATTAATGTAAAATATGAAGGTATCTGTTGTAAAAAGTAGTACCTCCATTATAGAGGGGCGATTCCCACTCTGGTTAAGACTACAGCATATAATGTAAGTACAAGGAGTTTTATTTGTCACATGCATAGACATACTGGGTAGTAGGACATGCAGTGAAACTGCTGAAACAGATGGGACGACGTAAAGTAATGTAAAACCTAATGTAAATAATGTAAAAAGTAGTACCCCCCCCTTAAAAGGTAGTACCCCCTATTATGGAGGGGTGATTCACACTCTGGATATGTGGTGGCGGTAGGACACTAGCAAACCACGGCCTCTGTAAGAGTAAGCAGTGGAGCCTAAGGGACATGTCGGCATAAGAAGGGCAGTGGTGGTGGTGGTGGTGGTGGTGGTGGTGTCGTTAGTGAACATGACTTTGGTTCACCAAATTAGCCACCACCCAAACATAGGACACAAGTGTAGCCATGGGCATGGTGGCAGGGTTGGATGGCAGCAGAGTAGGGGGCGGTCATCTGTACATGATGGTGTCAGAAGGCATCAACAAAGTGTCTGATGAAATTCTGTGTAAAAGTGTGATGGATTTTGAATGTGATGACACAGCGTCGTAATTCAATTGTCGCACCATAGGTAAGCCAAAGTTCTACACACACACTCACACACACAAACACACACACTCACTAAGTCTGACTGACAGTAGGAGTGAGGCCCAGACATTGAGTCAGAACATCAGCGTTGGCAAGCCATTACTACAAATGACAGTCTCTCTTCTGCAAGATTACAGCCCATGTGCAGTCTCTGTAATCTAATGTGGCTAATTCTCTTCTACCATCTCTCCAATTTCTTTCTCTCTTTCTTTCTTTCTTTCTTTCTTTCTTTCTTTCTTTCTTTCTTTCTTTCTTTCTTTGTCTTTCCACATTACTCCTATAGGCTCAAAAGACATCCAACGAATGTTCCCCCACTATTCCATCACATACAACCAAAACCAGGAACAGCTAACTCGAGTTTCCTGAGGCATTTGAGCATGTGCTCTTGCTTTCACAGCAACAAATGCTCTCCCGAGGCTCCAACACATTCCCGGAGCAAGGCAAAAAAACAGGCAACAGCTACATGATGAAACAGGGGGGTGATTTTTACCAGGTGCCATCTAAGGTGGAGTTTGTCAAGATGCCGTCCGGCTCCCATCAGAAAGGATTCTTCATCAAAACCACACTGGGACAGGTGGTGGTGAAGTGACAAGGTGCTAATCTGGTGGCAGGTGCGTTAGCGTGCGCTCATTTCTCTCAGGCCCCCACTAGCCGGTAGCGCCGTGGCTATTAGTGGGTTAATTAGGAAGTAATTGAGGAGCTAGCGCAAGTTAGCAGGCAGGCTTTGGCGCGCTATGTAGCCTTTCCACATCCTCCGGTAGGGTAGTGCAAGGGTGTTAGGATCTAATCCCCTCAGGGGCCAGTAATGCAGCATACCTTTCCGGGTAATTATCAGCGGCAGCCTTCGCCTGCTTCCGAGTCGGGAACAGATTAGCGACTCAGCGACTGCTGCTGTTAGCTGGATGAAGCTTAGCAGGCTTTTTAGAGTGAATGACATTTTAGGCAATAATGTCGACTAAGATAATCAAATGAAAGCAGCCTTGTTCATGAGGCTAGTTAATGCTAAGATGCGAGCTGGCCTTTCAAAATGATAGGCTGCTCTATCAGCGTTTGGCCTGGGGTGTTAGCCTGTGCTGTAATGGCTTCGGGTCAGGACTGAGATGTAAATACTGTTTTGTAGTGCCGCAGTTAGGCATACACACGGACACAGCTTATGCATATATTAGCACCTCGCTTACAATAATTTACTCAGTGATATTGGCAGGAGATGCCTGTTTAATTCTACTCAATGCAAAGTGTCAATACTGGATGGACACCAGATCTTTTTTGTATTCACATAACTATCGCTCGCTGCTGACTGATTGACTTCAGATATTGCTTTCATCTGTTTGTGTTTGTGTGTGAGCTGGGGGGGGTAGTCTAACAGCCACACGATCAGTAAAGCTTAAAGGTCAAGGTCGTACATGTTATTAGGGAGGTGGCAAGGCTAATGCCCCCACACATTCTCAAGCACACACATAAATGCTGCTGCTGTATGTACCATACAACGAGCACAGATTGACTCCCAAATGACTTGTCTCACCTCAAAGTAACTGGCAGCCATGCAGACGGTCACCGAGTCAATATGGCTTCATTAGTGTTCAGGTCTCCATTGACATGACCCGCCCCCTCCCCTGACCTCTGCTCAGAGGAGAGCTTTACACACACACACACTCACACACACACACACAGAAGGAGGAAGGGAGGGAGAGAGAGAGAGACAGAAGGAGGGAGGAGGGAGAGACAGAGACAGAAAGAGACAGAGGCAGAAAGAGAGAGAGAGAGAAAGAGAGAGAGAGAGAGAGAGAGACAGCCTGGTGTGTACATTTTGCCTGCTATCAGGCTCTATGTCTTCTTATTTCTTATATCTCAATCTTATTCAGTCTCTGTCCACATTTTTCCTCATCGCTCCCTTCTCCCGCCTCTGTCTGTGATCATGTCACATTCCGACCTCACAGCCAGAAGGGCTTTGGATGGAAGGAGCGGGTGAGGGGGTGACTGTCTACATTGTTGCTCTCCTCTTCCGTTTCTCCCTCTCTCTTTCTTTCTCTTCCCTCCTGCGTCCTGTCCGTAAACCTCGCTAATCCATGAATCCGACCTTGGATTTGAACCAGCGAGTCAGAATGGGGAATAATTGGGTTGTTGGCTAATAATTGGATTTTCTGCTGCCTGGTCGGAGTGACGCAGGGGCCAATGTCCCCCTAGGATGCGCCTGGCCCTGGCTAAGCTGCCTGCGTTGCAAAGCTCACACAAGACAAGGCCGTCCACCTCGGAAATGATTAGCTTTTTTCCCTCCTGATATGATTACCTGCCCCTGTGATTAAAAAAGCGAAATCTCCATCTTTTAAGCTTTGTAATGTTCTGTAAGTGTGATCTAATTCCCCATTACGAAAACCCGCTGCCCTCCTGCCAAGAGCAGGAAGAAATAATTAGCTATCCAGCTAACCTGCAATGATGTGAGGGTTTGTGAAGGGTGAAAAGGGAGGAGGAGGAGAGAAAAGAGAGAATAGCTGGGGAGAGTGCGGAGGCAGAAAATGAGATTTAAGTTTGATTTGTTATTTTTTTTTGCCGTCTCTGTTAGAAGTGAGGAAAAGTGACCATGCTTGAAGATTACCTTATGGCGATGAGTTGGACTTTCAATATGACTTGACCCCAAATCCTCTCAAAACCATCTTGATTGCTTGCAGCCAGTTAAGCCTTTCTGTATTAATTCATAAAATGTTTCGTGATCATTTTTTTTACCTGTAAGTCCTACTTCATGATGTAAGGAAATAAGGGTAGTGGGTCATAGTCAGCTGGACCGCTGCACCTAAATTATAACAGTATGTTTTTTCCTGTCCTGTTCGGAGTCTAACATTAACCTAGAACATTAACCTAGAAACTATACTCAAGCAGTGTGACTACTGCTACTACACTAACAACTAATACTACTAATACTACTACTACTACTACTACCAACACTAATGATAATAATAATAATAATAATAATAATAATAATAATTATTATTATTATTATTAGTAGTAGTAGTAGTAGTAGTAGCAGTAGTAGTAGTAGTAGCAGCAGCTATATTAATATAGTTAACATAGTATAAATTAATATATAGTAATATTAGCAATAGATAGGAGTAGGTGATGTTTTTGTTGTTGTTGCTGTAACATTTTATAGTAGTTGTATGTTGTGCTTGTGACAAACTCAGCTCTAGGTATCCGTGGTAGAGATCTATGAGAGGAAGTAACCACTGAGGCTCCAGGAGGCCATCATGCATCTGCAGCTCAATCCATCATGCATCTGCACACTCACCAGGTGCCATAGTATAATTACAGTCGGCCTGTGCAACATCGTGGGGTGCCGTCATGGCAATGGGAATCGGCAAACTAGAAACACTACTTTTAAACAGGAAGAGGAAGTGGGGAGCACATGGACAGACTCAAACAGAGGAGACATACCAAACTATTTTATAGGCAGGTGTGGAGGGTCGCCCTTTTCTCCTTTTGTTGTACTGCTGATAGAAAGCACCCAGGAGGCTCTTCCCTAAGGACCGTGTCACCTTGCGAAGTGTCCCTACCCAGGCCCCTCAAGCCGGCTGTCTAACTGAGACTAGGATGGGATAGAGAAGTCCCAGGCGAGCCTTCTCCTCCCCATGCTGGTCCTCTAAAGCAGAGCCACACAGCTCCACAGGCCTCCACTGCTCCAGTCTACCACTCAGTGGTTAGCCTTGTGCTTGCCTTGCAACCATGCATGCCTGTATGCAAATAAACAAGAGATCAATATGGGAGGCCAGGTGGGTAAGTTACACATGAGGTAAGAGCGAACACTGTTCGCTCAGCAATCTCCACCTTGTGTTTAGTTCTTTAAAGCTTTTCTTCTCTTTTTTCTTTAAAATCACTTCATTCTCCTCTCCTTTTCACACACACAGGACATAGTTTTTTCTTCTTGTTTTGTTTTTATTTTATTTTTCAGCTCAGCACGCACCCTGTTCCTGTGCCGTAAAAGACCAGTGCGCTGTGCAAGGGAAAAGAAGTTTACAGGACTCCTAGCTATTGGCAATGTTATTTCAGGATCAAAGCCGCCTTCTCTTTCCCTCCCTTGCTCCTTCTGTCTCTCTCTCTCCCCCTCTCTCTCTCTCTTTCTTTTTTACTCTGAATTTCATCAATTTTACATCCATTTTTTAAGGCAGAAATAAAAGAGTGTAGAGGAGGGTGTCCAGCCGAGTATGGGGCCCAAATATCAAGGAGTAAAAATGTCCTCCCTGCTTTATGGGGGTCTAATTGCATGTGAGAGGGATGCAACACACAGCAATATGGGACAGATTGGCCCTTGAGGGAAGAAAGGGCCCAGGCAATCAGCCCCAGATTGAAATGCAGACTCGGCAGCGGACAGGGACGCTTTCAGCCAGGCAATGCGCTCCCCCCGTCAATTTATAAATCATTGCACAGTAAAGGTCAAAGCTAAAAAACCCTCGCAGAGTGACTACAATTACATATCCTTTCTGTGAAAGACAAAGGCAGAGAGCAGGGGGTGGAGAGGGGAGAGAGAGAGGGAACAAATAGTCTGCAGAGAAAAAGGACCTTTTTGCCTGCTGTTATTTTGAGCTAGGCCCTAATCTCGTCACAAGAAATAAGGGCAAGTTAGAGCCACTTGACGGCCATTCGTGTAATGAATAAAACACGGGCTCTAAATTGCTGTGGGATTCAGAATTGTCGTAATGTTCAAAGAGAAGCAAGAGGCACTAATCATAGATATTTACACACACACACACACACACACACACACACACACACACACACACACACACACACACCACAGGTTTACATGCAAAGACATATGTATGGATGTGCGGCCATCTCTCTTGCTTTCTCACAGACACACACGAGCACATACACAAATACATCTCACACACACAGACACACACACGCACACACACACAATTTACTGTGCATTGGCATGAGCGCAAATGGCCATTTGAATGCATATGGATGTGTTTCCCCAGGAGAGGCTGTGGCAGGTATGTGAAATGGAGTGGAGTGGAGAGTGTGTGCTCCAGCGTGCGTGAGTGTACATGCACACACACAGGCACACACACACACAGGCGGCACACACACACAGGCACACACACACACAGGCACACACACACACACAGGCACACACACACACACAGGCGGCACACACACACACAGGCGGCACACACACACAGGCGGCACACACACACACACAGGCACACACACACACAGGTGGCACACACACACACAGGCACACACACACACACAGGCACACACACACACACAGGCACACACACACACAGGCGGCACACACACACACAGGCGGCACACACACACAGGCGGCGGAGTGGAGAGTGTGTGCTCCTGCGTGCGTGAGTGTGCATGCTACAGCTACAGCGGGAGGCCAAGAGGACAGAGGATCACAGAGAGGATCACAGGCTCTCGCTGCGGAACAAACAGGCCAGCAGCACTCCACGGCCACTCGCCACAGATTCAGCACCCCATCTTCATATTCAAATCATCGTGTCAGTATTAAGCATAATAAATATTAAGTAAAAATGCAGCTCATGTGTGTGATGAGAAGTCTTTTGATAAACAGTAAAGCCAGCTTTGAAAAGGTTGCACATTATATCAGAGCAGGCTTGTTTCATCGTTAGAGTACCACAACACAGCAGTGGCTAAAATGTAATGACAAAAAAAAGTACATTTTGCTGTGCGGGTTATGATTTCAGCTAGCAGAAGTTATCCAATGTGAGTATTACCATGATGCTACCTAATAATTACTGGATTTCCCTTTAGTTAGTAACTCGCCCTGTAGTATATTTGCCGTTTATTCAATATATTAGTACGAGACTGCAATACAAGCTGTTGCCAAAAACAGTTCTGATAAAATATGGTGGGTGTTGATTCGTGACTTCCTTCCCCTGCCTGATGCAACAGGGGACCAGTAAGAATTGAACGGAAGCCCGGCAGCTGCCTATGAGTTCTGCACACTTCACAGTCTGTCCCCGAACCTTCTGTGTGTCTCCGTCTCCGGGCCCTCTGTGAGTCCCCGGGCCCTCTGTCTGTGGGATCTATTGTGAAACGAGGCCTGGAAAGGCAGCTGACCATGGGGCAAACACAGCAGGGAATCAGAGGAGACACTGTGCCCCCCCTTGTAAAATGGCTCAAGGGATCACCGGCCCTTTTCATGCCCAGCACTATGGTGGAGGGCAGTCATTTGTGAACCTTGCTGCTTTTCTGTTGCCCAGAGAGGGAGAAAAAGAGTAAAGTAAGAAAATCAAATCTCCCCTCCCTGGTTAGTTGTTCTCCCAGAGGACCAATCGCTCCTCGTGCTGCCCCCCTGCACCCCATTACACCCCAACTGTCAGGCTCCCATGACTCACCCGAATCACTGTGCCTTTCTTTTCCTGTGTGCCTTTCAGTCCTTCAGTCGCCCCTTCTTTTCCTCGCCAAGCACAAGCCTCGCCGGAAAATAATTAAAAAGGACAGAGGGCCTGAGCTGTGTACAAGCCGGACCCTCTGGAGCGTAAACCACCTTTATCTGGTGGAGACCCTCTCTCAAACACACACACACACACACAGCCCACAAACGCACGCACACACACACGTGCACACACACACCCACACACCTGTACCGAGAGAGAGACCCACTTTCACACACATACAGACACAAACAGACACACACACACACACACACTCACACACACACATGCAGTCTCATTCTCTTTCAGTCATGCAGTAATATGTTCTGCGTAGACTAAGTCTGAGATCAAACGTGTGTGTGAGTGGCGTGGGGTAATTACATGTCGCTATGTAAATGGCTCTATTTCTCCAGCATCCATACACACACACACACACACACACAGTCTGAGATGAAGCGGTGTGTGTGAGTGGTGTGGGGTAATTACATGTCGCTATGTAAATGGCTCTATTTCTCCAGCATCCATACACACACACACACACACACACAGTCTGAGATGAAGCGGTGTGTGTGAGTGGTGTGGGGTAATTACATGTCGCTATGTAAATGGCTCTATTTCTCCAGCATCCATACACACACACACACACACACACAGTCTGAGATGAAGCGGTGTGTGTGAGTGGTGTGGGGTAATTACATGTCGCTATGTAAATGGCTCTATTTCTCCAGCGTCCGCTGAGCCTGCTGCTCTGTGCTCTGCTCCTCTCCTGTTCACTAGTGCCTCCCTCAGGCCAAACATGCGCCTATCACTCTCTCTCTCTCACACAGACACACACACACACACGCACACACACACACACACACGCACACACACACGTACAGACACACACACTCAAACACACACACACGCACACACACACACACACACACTCTCACACACACACACACACACCACACGGCCGCAACAACACAGTGATTCAGTTGATACTGTTGCCACTGTCCCACCACACACATACACACAATCATATGCACACAAGCATACACACACACAAACAATCATACATACAAATGTGCATACACACATGCACGTTCACACATACACACACACAATACACTACACACACACAGGGACTCACAAAAACACACAAACATACATATACACGTGTACATATACACACACACACACACACGCACAAAAGGACAAATCACTACTTGTTACCAAATTTGGCTGGTGGCTGCGGCAGCCTCCTGCCTGTGTGTGTGTCGAGACTTGAGCTGGGGATCTATCAGAAGGGGGGTGACTTTTCTGAGTAATTACTCTGGGAAAGCCGCCCAAACCATGCGTGCCGATCATGTAGACCTAATCTGATTTTAATTTGTTTTTTAACTCCCCCTCTTATTGTCCCGACAGAGGCAAATCAAGTCTGACCTAAGACTTTTTGGAAATCTCATTGAGCATCTTGTGGCAATGTGACACACAAACACATACACACATACACACACAAACACATACACACACACACACACACACATTTATATACACACTCACAAACATACACACAGGCACGCACACAGACACATATATACACACACACAGACACACACACATTTATATACACTGATTCACACACTCACAAACACACACACAGACACGCACACACACACATTTATATACACTGATTCACACACTCACAAACACACACAGACACGCACACACACACACACACACACACACACACACACATTTATATACACTGATTCACACACTCACAAACACACATAGACACACACATACACACACACACACACATTTATATACACTGATTCACACACTCACAAACACACACACAGACACGCACATACACACACACACACATTTATATACACTGATTCACACACTCACAAACACACACATAGACACGCACATACACACACACACACACACACACACACACACACACATTTATATACACTGATTCACACACTCATAAACACACACACAGACACGACATACACACACACACACACACACATACATTTATGTACACTGCGTCACACACTCACACCACACTCACAAACACAAACACGCACAGAGCGCAGATTGTTGCAGTCCTCGGGCGGTATTCTCCTGCAGTATTCTCTTGATATATTCCGATGCAGAGCACTCCCCACATACATTAGCAGAACATTTTAATTGCTAGTTGACAGGAGCTTTGGTCCTTAATAGGAATTGTTTTGCATTTGTGTCAGCTCCTTTTTGTCCCCCAGTAGATTGCATAAGCAGATGGTAAACTTCACTCACCTTTTAGATAAGCCTCTTTTAATGAACCCTAAATGGCTAATTTGCAAAAAATGAGTGAGCGTGACATTTTTTTCTTCCTCTTTTTTAATCTCCGCCTCTTTTCCTCTCTGCAAACTACACTGAGCAAGCTGCGGAACATCGAGATGTGTGGTTGCTGTTAGAAGCTGAGTGCTCTCTGTGTGGTTCTGTAATTTTATTTCCCGGCGGGTGAGATCTCATCACTGCGTTTGGCCTTTAGGGCTGTCTACTGGTACTCTGACCGATAACCTTTAGTGTCCGGCCCAAAATAACACCCACTACTTTTGTGACCACAAATATACTCTTTTCTCTCTCTCTTCCAACACCCCCACCAATTAGCTGACTTCAGGTTAACTTTTAGTTAAGGGACCTGAGGCACAGACACACACTGACTCTGACACTCACACCGTCACACACTGCTGCCACAACGAATGCCCAGAATGTCCACTACCTCCACCGCACTCACCCGTTCCTCTTGTTCTCTCTCTCTCTCTCTCTCTCTCTTTCTCTCTCTCTCTCCATCTATCTATCTGCCTCTTTCAATTAAATTTCAATTCAATTTGCTTTACTGGCATGAAATATCACATGTTGCATCACTAAAGCAGTAACAAAAATAACAGAAGACATAAAGAAAAAAAACATGCTGTGGTGTGTTGTATATGTACATTTAAACATAAGTAAGTTATTGTGTAAATTAGAGTTGCTCTCTCTTTCACTCTCTCTTTCTCTCTCTGTCTCTTTCTCTCTCTCCCACTGCCTTGACATGCCACCGTTGTAAAACAATTAGGCTCCTATTAACATATATTTTATTAATTGACCTATCTGTGGCAGTAAACACAAGGCACCCCCTCCCCACACCACCACCAGCCCTACCACTCAATGACCCCCCACACACACACACCCCACCCTGCCCAACAACGCTGCAGCCCGGACTGGAGAGAACTGGAGAGAAAGAGAGGGAGTGAGACAGAGAGAGAGAGGGAGCGACGGAGACAGAGAGAGAGGGAGTGAGACAGAGAGAAACAGAGAGAGAGAGAGAGAGAGAGAGGGAGAGAGATGAAGCGAGAGAGAGGGAGCAAGAGAGACAGAGAGAGAGGGAGCGAGACAGAGAGAGAGAGAAAGAGAGGGAGCGAGAGAGAGAGAGAAAGAGAGGGAGTGAGAGAGAGAGAGAGAAAGAGAGGGAGCGAGGCTGTGGTGGATGGCAGCTTTCTCACAGACTGTGACAGCTGAAGGAATCAGGTCAGACGACATGAGTGCGGACAGCTCAATAGATTTGTTTGCTATTGATAGCAGCAATCAATTAGAGCAGCCACATCCACGCAAGATGGCGTGAGCCTGCCAGGGAATTACTGGGGGCTTGTGTTTTCTCTGTCTCTCTCCTTTTTTCTCTCTCTCTCTCCTCCTCGTCTGTTTTATTCCTCTCGTCAGCCTCTCTCATTTTTATTTTCTCATTTGTTCTTCTGCCTCAGTTAATTCATGCACAGATTAGGAATCCCACAACCTGCACAGAAGATGAAAGGAAATTGAAGAAGAGATGAAAATGCAGCTCCTTTTTCATTCTTTCTCTTCCGCAACAATTGTTCTGCAATCAGTCTCTCTCCGTTCTTTTTTTCTTCATTTCTTCCAGCGTAATTGCGCTGGCCTGGCCGATGATCTTCTCTGTGTTGCATGAGTAATTATGAAGCCCAGCAGTAGCGCAGCGTCAATAGTCTATTAGGATTAATTAAGATAGAAAGTGACAGCTGACGATTAAGCGCATCGTTTGCGGTTCAACAACGCAGAGGTCAGACCATCACGTGTCTCCCTCTCTTCATTCCTTAATTTCTTACAGCACTGGGCAGCCTTCAGAGCAGGCAGGCATAATATCATATAATAATATGCATAATATCAATAATATCATAGCTCAAAAGCATTTAAATGAGCATGACAAAAGCTGCCTGTGCACACACACACACACGCACAAACACTCACCTTTATATATTTATTTGTTTTAATGTTGTGATATTCCATATGCAGGCGGATTTATTTTTATCATTGTGTGTGTATATGTGTGTGTGTGTGTGTGTGTTTTTGTTTTTTTTCTTTCCATGATAGAGGATGACACAGATGCTTCCATAATTGATTGGGCGTCTAATTACAAAGCACACAATTAGGGGAGATATTGATGGTGGAGGTTGCGGCTTTTTCTCCCCCGAGCTGTCCGCCCTTCGCTCCCCCAGAGGAAACGAGTGCCCTTCTCTTTTAATGATGCCCATGACTTTTAAATCATTAGCGTGTCACACAAAAGTCACAAGTGTATTCACGCCAACCTGGACATAACAAGGTCTCCGCTGTGTATATATGCGTGTGTGTGTTTTTGTATGTGTGTGTGTATTTTGTGTGTATGCGTGTGTGTGTGTGTGTGTGTGTGTGTGTGGTAGTTTAATGCAGTCCAGTGGGGCTGTCCTTGGTCACACATTTTGCCTAATTAGATGACCCAAATAACCTCCACTGCCCTAAACTGGCTAAAGCTAATTTGGTCTCGCTGCCTTTTTAATATGTGTAATGATAATCATTAGGGCCGTCATCACAAGCCAGGACAAATCAATACACTTCACTGGAGCATATGGCAGACACACACTGTTGTGTGTCCTGACATAACTAACATGATAGGCCTGTGATCAGAGGATGGTTGTGTCATGGGGACAAACTCTGGACTGTACAACGATTGGCAATAACATCGCACTAACTCTTTAGGGCGTACAGTCACACGGTGTACTGAGGCACTTAAAATGTTTGTCATTAGACATTTATCAAACGTCATGGAAATGTGGCCACATCAATCTAGATCCACCCCTGCAACCCCCTCTGCCTCGTTCGTTCGTTGGTCACGCTCGCGGCGATGCATTCGGCACATTCGTTGGTTGCGCCCGCGGCGATGCATGCGGCACGTGTTGTCAGCGTCCGCTCCCCCGCTGATGGCTGGAGCAGAGCCGTGCGCCGCGCGGTCACTGCTGCTGCGGCAGGCGTAAACAGGCCATTAAAAGCAACGCCGCCACGCAGACAGGTGCATCGCAGACAACATGAAACCTTTAAAGAGGAAAAGGTCGACGGTGCCAACCTGAGATAGAGGTGCGCTGAGCTGGAAGGACAGGAGGGGGAGGTGGAGGGGTGGGGTGGAGCGGGGTGGAGTGGAGGATGGGTTGGGGAGGTGTGTGTGTGTGGGGGGGGGTCTCCTAGGAACAAGACAGAGATGCATCTGTCATCTGAAGGAAGAGCACCTGGGATGCACCGCTGAGCACAACGTGTCCTTTTTGAAGGTAGCACAAAAAGAAAAAAACAAAATGGCTAAAAAAACAAGAGAAGCAAGACAATGTCCATTATGGAAAGAGGGCAGACGAGTGCACCGAGTGAATTTTTCCCCCTTTTTTATTTTAAAATGTCACAAAAGACAGTGTGACATTGTAATGGCCGTCATTCCCCTCTCTGTGATTAAGTGCGTCAGGGCTGGTCACATTTAAAGTTTTTTTTCTTCAGGAGAATGTCACAGGTTTTTCGACTGCCATTCTGGGTGTGCAAATCCCACCGAAATGGTGTGGAAATGGACAGCAGAGCTGGCGGCTTCGAGATGCTCTTACCGCCTGAGTCTTCAGGATTGAATTAAGAGACTAGGACAGCTCTGACCTTTGACCTCCTGTGATGCTGCGGTCGTACGTGTCACCACATGTGTATGATACCAATGACCTCATACTGAGATATTTACACTGACAATCATTCTCAAAGTGCTGTAGTTTAACAATATATATATATATGTGTGTGTATTTTAAATCATCTTTCAAATATGTTGATTGTCAAGTATGTAGTGCCGTTGTGATATTAACATAGTTTTGTTTATTCATCTTAAAACACAATTCAAAGTACTGCAACTATCTCTGTACTGTATGGTGTGTGTGCGTGTGTTATTTGTTTATAGAATAAAATAGCCTTTTATTGTCATTATACACATGTACAATATACACTATACACCTGTGCAATAACATTAAAATCAACTTCTTTTCCATTGCAAACTTGTAAGAAGAATATGTAGAGTAAATACATGCAGTGTAAGACAAGATGCCATGTGAGTATGTGTGACTTACAAACACCTCTGCCTGAATTATACTTGTAGTAAGACAGGACAGTATACCTCATCATGTACTGTGCAGCTGAACACTCCTGAGTAGGACCTTCTGCAGATGCCTGCTCATTTATAGCCAAATCAAGGAAAAATAAACTCACTCTCAACCAATATCCCTTATGGTTTATTAGACTGATCACTTATACTTATAGCCATTCTGTGACTGGAGACAAACCTACAGGTGAGTCCTAGCACAGGTGAGTCTCAGCACAGGTGAGTCAAGCACATGTGAGTATCAGCACAGCTGAGTCAGGCACAGGTGAGTCTAAGCACAGTTGAGTCAAGCACAGGTGAGTTAACCACAAGTGAGTCTCAGCACAGGTGAGTCTCAGCACAGGTGAGTCAAGCATGGATGAGTCAAGCACAGGTGAGTCTCAGCACAGGCGAGACTCAGCATAGGTTAGTCTCAGCATAGGTGAGTCTTTGCACAGGTGAGTCCTAGCACAGGTGAGTCCTAGCACAGGTGAGTCAAGCACGGATGAGTCAAGCACAGGTGAGTCTCAGCACAGGCGAGACTCAGCATAGGTTAGTCTCAGCATAGGTGAGTCTTTGCACAGGTGAGTCCTAGCACAGGTGAGTCAAGCACAGGTGAGTCAAGCACAGGTGAGTCAAACACAGGTGAGTCTCAGCACAGGTGAGTCAAGCACAGGTGAGTCAAGCACAGGTGAGTCTCAGCACAGTGAGTGAGTCCTAGCAGAGAGTTGGGTGATGCTCCACTAAGAGGCAGTGGAGAAAGTGCTGGTTGTGTGTGTGCAGAGGTGGACGAAGTACACAATTCCTTTACTTAAGTCAAAGTACAGATACTCCTAGTCAAATATTACTCCAGTACAAGTGAAAGTTGCTATGCCAATTTTCTACTCAAGTACAAGTACAAAGGTAAATGTTTTTAAAAATACTTAAGTATTAAAAGTACAAGTATTTTTTTCTTTCTTTTTTCGATAATGTGGGGCCACAGACAGGTCATAACTTATTATACAAGGTTACAACTATACATAAAGTCACTAGAATTTGACCTGTTGTTAAGTTCTTAATACACAACATCACTATTTTCATATTATGTTATTATATTCACACTATATTCATATTTTGGGCCTACCTGACATTGTAATCATTGCTGGTTTCTATCCTTTGCCTTGTAAGTAGGTCCATGTATAGTTGCAGGAATATAAGATACTGGTGTAAATTACAAAAAAAATTACAAAAAATATGTACTTGGGGAAGCTCTCTAATTAAAAAAATGTTTTGGGAGAGTGTAATTCCTAGTCGATGTTTAAAAACAGCAGTGGAATTACTATTGTTATTCATTCTCTACTAACAAATCTGAAATAGCTGAACACAAACAGAATAACTCAATTGAAGTGGTAAATGTAATGTTTAGTTGCAAAGATGTGTGGCGAATGTGAAGTTATTGTTATGTTTCATTCCAACTTTATCATAGTCACAAATGTTTTCATAAAGAATTGTCATTATGTGCCATTGCCATCATGATCATTGCCAAGTTCAAATTCAATGACTGAAGATAACGACACTTCAGACATCGATAGGATCTATCACATTATTGCAAAATCACGTCAAAGCCATGTTTCAATATAACTTGTACTGGAACTGTATTGATTATACATTTTACAGGAGTTG
>CM050212.1:3055000-3057500 GCA_027475355.1 Coilia nasus
GGGGGGGGTGTGTATGTCTGACTATGTGCCCTGTGTGTGTGTGTGTGTGTGTGTGTGTGTGTGTGTGTGCGTGTGTGTGGGGGGGTGTGTATGTCTGACTCTGTGCCCTGTGTATGTGTGTGTGTGTGTGTGGGGGGGGGTGTGTGTATATCTGACTATGTGCCCTGTGTGTGTGTGTATTTGTGTGCCCTGCGTGTCTATGTGTTTTGTGTGCGTACGTGTGTGTGTGTGTGTGTGTGTGTGTGTGTGGGGGGGGGGGGGGTGTATGTCTGACTATGTGCCCTGTGTGTGTGTGTATTTGTGTGCCCTGCGTGTCTATGTGTTTTGTGTGCGTACGTGTGTGTGTGTGTGTGTGTGTGTGTGTGTGTGTGTGTGTGTATAACCGTGCCCCCCTCTCGGAATGGATGTATTACTTATGACATCCCAGTTTTCAACCGTTCACAATTTTTACATTAGAGTTAAATCTCGGCAGCTGGAGTCTTACGGCTGAGCTAGCCAGAGCCCATCAAATATTGAAGCGTTCGGAGGCTGCAGCAGGCAGGTTGAGGGAAGTTCATGCCCAAAGCCGCTCCTCACATTCACAGATATCCCAGTAGGAGTGTAGTACAGAAAGAAAGGGGCCCTGATAAAAATTTCATTAAAATGAGACGAGGATACAGCTAGCATTCTCCTCAGCATCCGTATGAAAACTTAATCTGAGTTAATGGAAGAGATATGAAAGCCTTTCTCAATTCAAACGCAGGCGGTGCATAATTTATAAATTATTGTCAGAAAAGTGATTCCGCTCTGAGATTTAGCCCTCTCTAGATGGAATCGGGCTCCGCAGAGACAGCTACGGTGAAAAAAGGAGAGAAAGAAAGGGGAGGAGGAGGAGGAGAGGTGGGGAGAGGGGGGCAAGAGGGTGGGGGTAAAAAAACAAGGAGAGAAAGCTCTTTTCGACCTTTGATGCCAGCAGATTTTACAGCAGAGCTGTCGATATAATCAGCGAAACTGTTCGTTTCTCGAAAACTGCGGCAAGAGCACTCACCACAAGTAAATATCAACAGCGGCCTTTTTTAAGGTTAGCTGCTAAAACCATTCCATCAGGGGAGGAGGGAGGGAGAGAAAACAGAAAAAGAAAAAGAAGAGAAAAGAAAAGAAAGAGTCAAGGGGAAAACGATGCCAGAGGGGAGAGAGTCTGTTCCTTCAGCTTGACAGTCGTTAAAAGCTTCATTATGTTGTGCTTGCACAGGCTCAGCCTACTAGCAATAATGAAAGAGCAGATTATTTAAAAGCCCTCTCCTCTCTCTCTCTCTCTCTCTCTCTCTGTCTCCTAGTCTCTCTTTCGTTCTCTATGTGTGTAATCCCTCTCTCTGTCTGTCTCTGTCCCTCTCTCTCACACACACACAGACACACTATCTCTCTCTCTCTCTCTCTGTTTTTTCAGCTTCAATTACAGACGCTAGGTTTGCATGGCGGGCAACCCCGCGGCTAATGCGGCGTGACAGGCGGCTGGTTCTCTGGCATGCAGAGCGGAATAGAAACGGTGTCCCACTCGCAAGGAACATCCCCGCTAATGTAGGCTGTCCGTGTCCAGCGCCCCAGCCGCTGTTGTTAGCACCGCGTTACATGGCAGCGAGCAGCTCCTGATTAGAGTTAGCATGTAGACGCTGCTTCCCCAAAGACGAATAGCGCCAATCAGCCTGGCTTCCAGCCTGCACCTCAGCACTTACACACGCGTAGCCTCTTTAATCGCCAGCTATTAAAACAATTATAATATAATTATAGTGTATGTAGTGTAGTATAAGGTAATGTTGTAGATACTATAATGTAATGTTAGTACATTAGCTAAATAGACTACAGCACATATAACATTTAAATATGCATAAATATTAAAAACCTGAGCATCTGTTTATGCTGACTCTCTCTGTGTGTTTTAATGCTTAACTGGAGTAGAATATCTTTGCAGTATCACTGCTAAATGCCTCCTGTGTGTTTTAATGCTTAACTGGAGTAGAATATCTTTGCAGTGTCACTGCTGAATGTCTCTCTGTGTGTTTTAATGCTTAACTGGAGTAGAATATCTTTGCAGTATCACTGCTAAATGCCTCCTGTGTGTTTTAATGCCTAACTGGAGTAGAATATCTTTGCAGTGTCACTGCTGAATGTCTCTCTCTGTGTTTTAATGCTTAACTGCAGTAGAATATCTTTGCAGTGTCACTGCTAAATGTCTCTCTATGTGTGTTTTAATGCTTAACTGGAGTAGAATATCTTTGCAGTGTCACTGCTGAATGTCTCTCTGTGTGTTTTAATGCTTAACTGGAGTAGAATATCTTTGCAGTGTCACTGCTAAATGCCTCCTGTGTGTTTTAATGCTTAACTGGAGTAGAATATCTTTGCAGTGTCACTGCTAAATGTCTCTCTGTGTGTTTTAATGCTTAACTGGAGTAGAATATCTTTGCAGTGTCACTGCTGAATGTCTCTCTGTGTGTTTTAATGCTTAACTGGAGTAGAATATCTT
>CM050212.1:3072500-3105000 GCA_027475355.1 Coilia nasus
ACACACACCTCCCCTCTGCTTTTACAGCAGGCAGACAGAGAGAGAGAGAGAGAGAGAGAGAGAGAGAGACAGACAGAGAGAGAGAGAGCGCAGGAGAGAGAGAGAGAGACAGAGAGAGACAGAGAGAGAGAGAGAGACAGAGAGAGAGAGAGAGACAGAGAGAGAGAGAATAAAGAATAAAATAAAGATGACTATAGCATGATGGGAAATCTCCCTCCTTGCTCCACAACGTGCAGGATCAAGTGGAGTTGGAAGCTTTAGAGATCATGAGGTGCGAGAGAGAGAGAGAGAGAGAGAGAGAGAGAGAGAGAGAAAGGAGGGATTAAAAGTGAGAATGAGAGAGGGATGGCTGGAAAAGGATGTAGGGAAACAACAGCAAGGCTGACCTGGGTAGTTACAGCACTATCAGCAGAGATTTGTGTCTTTGTCTTTATCCTCTTCCTCCTCCCCCTCTTCCTCCTCTTCCTCCTCTTCCTCCGCCTTGTGTTTGGAACGTTGATCTCTGTGGCCCCTGTCATGAAATAAAAACACATCCACACGCACGCATGCACGCTCGCACAGAGGCGCAAACACACACACACACACACACAAAACAAACACACACACACACACACACACACATGCCACTCTGCACACTAACTCACACACGCCCACTGCTTCCGCAGCGAGCAGCCTTCGGAGGGGGAAATTAAGGAGATGATGGAGGTTCATTAGAGGGACAGATAAGGAGGAAGGGGCGTGGCCCTCCACTCCAGCGCACCACAGCTAATTGGCACAAGGTGCCAGCGTGAAGCAGAGAGGGGCACGCGGGGGGGGGAGAGGGGCACACTGGGGGAGGGGGGGTGGAGGGGTGAAAGCAGGGGGGGTGGGGGTGGGGTGGGGGGTGTTCAACGTCAGGAGCGAGCCACGTGGGTGACCTGGGAGCTCTGCCAGATGCCTGCTACCTCTATCCCTCTTTTTTGTTCTCTCTCTCTCTCTCTCTCTCTCTCTCTCTCTCTCTCTCTCTCTCTCTTTTGCTCCCACTCTCTCTCTTTCCCTCTTCCTCTCTCTCTGTTTTGCTTGCTCTTCTGTCTTTCAAATCTCCACTCTGTTCTTTTTTTTTCTACTCTCTCTCTCTCTCTCTCTCTCTCCCTCTCCATCTCTGTCTCTCTCTTTGTTGAGATTGTGAAGTCAAGGTCTTCTCACCCGCTCTAATGACTGCATGTAGAAGAAAATTAATTAATATTCCTGCAAGCAAACACTTGCAGGCTCATTAATCAATATGTGTCAGTTCTGTTCCAGCAGAAAAATGTTCTATGCAGGGTAATTAATTTCATGCTTTCGCCAGTCATTGCGAGTACCCGCAGCTTAAAATACTTGACATTTAGCCCTCCGTCTACAGTTCAAATGCTCCAGGAGCTCAGACCTAGAACATCGCCGGTAAAGAAGTTTAAAGTGAAACCAGCCATTAAATTCTCCACTTAATGTAGATATGCATCTGAGGATTATGTATTTACTGCGCACGAGAAGCAGCATCTCTGCGTCTATCTCTGTCTCCCTCTCTCGCTGCCTCTCTCCCTCTCTCTCACTGCCTCTCTCCCTCTCTCTCTCTCTCTCACACTGCCTCTCTCCCTCTCTCTCTCTCACTGCCTCTCTCCCTCTCTCTCTCTCGCTGCCTCTCTCCCTCTCTCTCACTGCCTCTCTCCCTCTCTCTCTCTCTCTCACACTGCCTCTCTCCCTCTCTCTCTCTCTCTCACACTGCCTCTCTCCCTCTCTCTCTCTCACTGCCTCTCTCCCTCTCTCTCTCTCACTGCCTCTCTCCCTCTCTCTCTCTCACTGCCTCTCTCCCTCTCTCTCTCTCTCACTGCCTCTCTCCCTCTCTCACTGCCTCTCTCCCTTTCTCTCTCTCTCTCACTGCCTCTCTCCCTCTCTCTCTCGCTGCCTCTCTCCCTCTCTCTCTCTCTCTCTCACTGCCTCTCTCCCTCTCTCTCTCTCTCCAAGTCCTATTTATCCTAATAATCCTATTAATTACACTTTTTATTCTGAACGTTATGCTCAATTTAAATTTTAAAAAAGTCAAAAGTCTCTCTCTCTCTCCTCCTTTCTTTCTCTCTTTTTCTCTATGGGTCTTATTTTTCTCTGCATGGCTTACAACATGGCTGTCTCCAGGCAGGTAAATAGATGGTAAGCAGTCCTGTCAAACACAGGCGGGAACGTGTTGGGGGAAAAAGGTCTTTATTCTCAATGCTCGAACATATCCGATCATGCGCAGCAAAACCAAATTCCTGAAGCTATAAACATCTTCTGCAAAAACGTGTGCCGAGGCAAAGGCTTGGCCTTGAAATGCCTGTCAACACGGTCTCCAATGTCAGACACGTGTCTGTTGTGAATCTCACAGAAACGTTTTCCTCTTCGATTCAAGGCAAAGCTGTTGGGCTTTTAAATCTGTCTACAGATACACATAGAGTGAATAGAAAATAAGAGACACACTGCCTCCAACTGTTTCAGACAGAACAAAAACAACGATTTTAGCTGATTTGTCATTCTGTATATAAAATATACCTAAAGTCGATCAAAAACATTCCTACTTAACAGTGCCATCGATTTTAAGATGCCAACTGTGGTAGTTTATAAAATAGATCATGCACATAGATCTCCCTACCCATAGTTCACGATTCTACTAAAGGCATATGAAAGGTGTAAGCTGGTTAATTATAAGACACTGAAATCTATGCTGTGCCTGCCTACATTATATGATGTACTTGTCCTATTTATGGAATACTAAAACCCCAAATCTCTGATTAATTCAATAAGCCCATTAGAAATATTTAATTGATGGAAGAGGCAACCCTAAAATCATTACCAATCTACACTGCGGGGTAAAGCTTAGCTAATATAATAGTTTGTAATAGAATGTATCTGCTAGCAGCTGTAGACAGTTGTGAAATATTTGATATCTAGAGACATGGCAAGGCAAGTTTATTTGTATAGCGCATTTCATACACAAAGGCAGTTCAGTGCGCTTAACAAAAATAAAAGCAAATAACAATATGTAAAAGCACAAAAGATAAAGCAAGTGTATAAAGATAAAAGTAAAATAAGTATGAGGCAAATAAAATAAATAAAAGCATAAGAAAACATAAATTAAGTATAAATAACTAAATAAAGGCAAATCATTAGCAGAAATCACCTGAAGATAAAACGATTGTAAAAGGATATATGTAAAATTCTTATAAATCATTAACAGAAAGTATCTGAGAACAGTTTGGTCTTAAGTCTAGATTTGAAACTCTCAACTGTTTTATGTCTTCTTCTAAAGACACTTAAGCAGAAGGGAAAGATTGCAGGGCTTCAGTTGTGCACATTTTCTCCTCAAAACCTCCATGTTTGTACCAGTCTTCCTACATTGCAGTCCTTGTCTCTCTGCCCTCCTTGGTGATAACTGCCCCCTAACCCCCGATACTTCACACAAGCAATAGCAACGAGGGGGAGGTATCTGGGCAGAACCGTGGTCCTGGTGCGTTGGCTAAGCACTGTTTGGGCATTCGTCAGGTGTAGTAACATCACCCAAAGTTCAAGCTCACATTCCCCACAGCTTCTCACGTTCCCCACAGCTTCTCCAAAGCGTCGCAGTGACCGTGCATCCCCAGGTGAGCCAGGTCACCGAAGCAGCCAAGGCTTTGACTCCCAGTGCCTCACCCCTACAGACAAACACACACACACGCACGCACACACACACACACACACACACACACACAAACGCATGCACACACACATACACACACAAACGCATGCACACACACATACATACAAACTCACACAAACCACATGCTGACCACCACCTTTGGCTCTTAGACTCAGTTGTGTGTCTGTTAGATGCATGCTCCGCTGTAGCCGACTCACTGTGTGTTTCTTACAGCTGTGATCCACTTGCTCCGCCACGTTCACCGTGCTGTGTGCATTCAATTCATTTTCAATGGAGTCCGGCACGTCCTCATGCCGCTCCCGCAAAGCTTGTCGGGAATGCGACACAGCCGTTTGGATAGCTCCGGCACGTCAAGAAGTTGGGCTCCGCTCAACTTTATGCAAATGTATCCGTCGAACGTGTCTGCGTTATCCAATAAAAGTAGAGCACATGGGGATATCCCATGACACCTGCGGTTCTCGTGAAGGTGTATTTATCTTGTTACAGTTATCGTCTGGTGGGTTTTATGTGTGTGTGCATGTAACAAAACACGTGTGCAAAGTTTGGTTAGGGCACATTCGTCTGTTATTATGGTTTGCTAGCTTGCTATATCTATAGATACAAGTAGACAGATAGCCTCATAGATTCCAAAGACACGCCCATGCCCAAACATTTTGAAAATGTACATGCAGTCCCTATCCGGCAACACAAGGGGAGGCAGTCCGTTTTCATGACGGACCAGATGGAACAAGTGGATTTGTACCGTTAGACGCATGCTCCGCTGTAGTCCACTCACTGTGTGTGTGTTAGACGCATGCCTCACTGTAGTCGACTCACTGTGTGTGTGTGTGTTAGACGCATGCTTCACTGTAGTCGACTCACTGTGTGTGTGTGTGTTAGACGCATGCTCCGCTGTAGTCGACTCACTGTGTGTGTGTTAGACGCATGCTTCACTGTAGTCGACTCACTGTGTGTGTGTGTGTGTGTGTTAGACGCATGCTTCACTGTAGCCGACTCACTGTGTGTGTGTTAGACGCATGCCTCACTGTAGTCGACTCACTGTGTGTGTGTGTGTTAGACGCATGCTTCACTGTAGTCGACTTACTGTGTGTGTGTTAGACGCTGTAGACGCTGTAGCCGGCTCACTGTGTGTGTGTGAGACGCATGCTCCGCTGTAGTCGACTCACTGTGTGTGTGTGTGTGTGTTAGACGCATGCTGCGCTGTAACCAACTCACTGTGTGTGTGTTAGACGCATGCCTCACTGTAGTCGACTCACTGTGTGTGTGTGTGTGTTAGACGCATGCTTCACTGTAGTCGACTCACTGTGTGTGTGTTAGACGCATGCCTCACTGTAGTCCACTCACTGTGTGTGTGTGTGTTAGACGCATGCTTCACTGTAGCCGACTCACTGTGTGTGTGTTAGACGCATGCTTCACTGTAGTCGACTCACTGTGTGTGTGTGTGTGTTAGACGCATGCTCCGCTGTAGTCCACTCACTGTGTGTGTGTGTGTTAGACGCATGCCTCACTGTGGTCGACTCACTGTGTGTGTGTTAGACGCATGCTCCGCTGTAGCCGACTCACTGTGGCGAGAGCTCCTGTGGAGGGAGGCAAACAGCCCCAGTCGAGGTAAACTCTGGCAGGCATGCACGGGGGCCGCTGGCTGGCTATAGGGCCTACTGAATGCTGTGCAAGTCAGGGAGGACAGCAAACAAGGTCATTATGAAGCAGCACTGTTGATGTGCTAGAGTTTGTCAGGGGCTAGGATTGTACTAGACTGTGGCAATAGCACTGTTGATGTGCTAGAGGTTGTCAGGGGCTAGGATTGTACTAGACTGTGGCAATAGCAGTGTTGTGTAGAGGTTGTCAGGGGCTAGGATTGTACTAGACTGTGGCAATAGCACTGTTGATGTGCTAGAGGTTGTCAGGGGCTAGGATTGTACTAGACTGTGGCAATAGCAGTGTTGTGTAGAGGTTGTGATCGTGGCATATGCATTCTACTCTTTCTCAAGCGTTTTATCTCTCACCCCTCCTGTGCCGACTGAGCGTTTTATTCTGGTGAATCACATCAAATGGCTGCCTCACAGGAACTACTGTAAGATCCTTAGTCTGAACGCACATGCAGGCCACCTTTTGGCCTTACACGTCTTCCTTTCATCTTATTCCCTCCATCTCTCCCTCTCTGTCCCTCAACAGTTTCACACACTGGCGTGGCACCACGTTCCTGCCATTGATGGGCCGACAGATTAGTCCTTGAGTCCGTGGTTAAGACGCATTTGTGATAAAACATTCATAACTGCCCCGTCAGACGCAGACGTGAATAAAATCTGATGATAATAACGTCCCACCCCGACCCACGCCCTTCCCTTATGCGCTGTGCTCGACACATTTCCTGTTGGAAAACAGATGAGAAAACAAATGTAATTTAGTGCACCCCATGAAATATTAAACTGGCACGAGCAAAGTAAACAAGACCAGTGTACCAAAGACCAGTGTACAGATTTACTAAACACAGACATGGTGTGCCATTTGAAAATAAATGAGGACTCATCTGACACACTTAGAAAACAACGTACAATGAGGGGGAAAACTGCTTTGGGATATTTTTTATGAAATTATTAATGTGCATTAATGCATTATTTATCACGCCGTGCGTTAAGTATTTATCTGAAGCGAATGCACACAGCATCGGTTTTCATAGCTCAGCACTTAGACCCTTTTTAGGGGTGCCATTTTGGAATAACCACCCGTCAGCTTTTATATGGAGTCAGGAGTTCTGCTGCTCACAGTGCTGTAAATGTCAATATCTCAAAAGGTGGTTTTACGGTTCATTCAAACACTGATAAGAAATCATTACGCATCTTCAGGATATTGACAGTCTCCAAGAGGCGTTTAATGCATAAAAAAGCCTCTTTTTTGCAGTTCGTTAGTTTGTGCATCTTAAATTGACTCGTCAAGGCACTTTGTGCACGAGTCAGCAAGCACATCATAACAAGACAACATGACTTTTTAATGGGCTTCGCAGAGCTTTCCAGAGTTAGCCTCCGAACACTCCCTACTTTCTGCAACAGTTTAGTATTCATCTTTAGGCCCTAGAAAACACATCACTTGACTTTTGCCTCTTGAAGGTATATGATGCTCTGGATATTTTGATAAAATAGACAAAAAAAAACCTAGAGATTGATTTTAGGTAGATTTAGGCCTCTTCGATTTATGTTCGTAACCTTTCTAATTCAAGCCACGTTTGCACCTCTCCTACTCACATACTATTAAAACATGCCTGTGGAGCTCTGTTTTTCCCAGAAATGACTCAGATTACCATAGAAGGTGAAGAAACGGTGGATTTCAGACTTCGCAGCCTCTCACAAGTTGAAAACTGTTGCATTAAAAGCATTTAACCCATTTTGCTTCGACATATTGCACACATCAAAAGGGCTGTTTTTTGTGAAGAGATCTCTGCCTCACCACTGCAGGCTACACTTTGTACAGCTCTCTGCCTGCCCACCCCCCCTCCCCCCCATCCCCCCCATCCCCCCTCCCTCTCAGACGAGAGCTAGGTGTTACCACTACAGAGAGCAGTGCAGTCAGAAAATAACATCCTCCAGGTGCCCTGTGGGTATCTTTTAAATTAATCGTCTGCTTGGTATGTCTTATGTGCAGTTTTGAAACATTAACAAGGCCTTCGAGAGCTAGCTAGCAGCAGACAGAAGAGACTGGGAGAGGCAGAGAGAGAGACACTGTGTGTGTGTGTGTGGGTGGGTGTGTGTCTGTAAGTGTACGTGTGTGTGTATGTGTGGAGGACTCAGAAATGATGGGGCTTTAATGTTTTACTGAACACATACAAATTATTTTCGCCCTGACCAACCTTGGTTTGGTGGGAAGTCAATGAGAGTGTGAGGTCAGACATGCCAGAGGCATCCTGATAGGCCGCGAAGAGGGCCAGCCTGGACAGTGTAATGTCCACCACTGACAGGATTGAACAAGTAGGGAGCCAGACAGCCCCTATTTATAACAACCAAGAAGAGTTTGTTGGCGGCAGAGATGAAACAGATTATTAGTGTTAAGTTCAAACAACAATAAAAAAAACTCCACAGCAATTGTTTGAAGTGCCCTGCACTTGTGGGGGACATTAAGGTTATGTTTATTTACCACCTCAAACATGGATGATTTACTCAGTTTTTGGCCTAGACATCTTTTCAGTTTACACGGTAATTGCACCATGCACAGTGAGGAAAAACATGGTGGGTAAATATTGGACATTGAGTATTGATCATTCATTCATGATCATTCAAAGAATACAAGGGCTAAGCTGGCCTGCCCATCTTTAACCTAAGACTAAGCCAAGCAAGGGCTAAGCTGGCCTGCCTATCTTCAACCTGAGACTAAGCCAAGCAAGGGCTAAGCTGGCCTGCCTATCTTCAACCTGAGACTAAGCCAAGCAAGGGCTAAGCTGGCCTGCCTATCTTCAACCTGAGACTAAGCCAAGCAAGGGCTAAGCTGGCCTGCCTATCTTCAACCTGAGACTAAGCCAAGCAAGGGCTAAGCTGGCCTGCTGTGGTGATGTATCTTTTTAAGCCTGCGTGCTCGATTCCACCCTGCCACCAGACGACCAGGGAACGTACTTTGCACACTGTGGGGCAGGAGAGGTTGAATAAACACTCAATAAACATATATTATATTCATTAAACAGACTCATGGTCCAATTATAAAAGACATACACAAACAGGGCATACACATACACATACACATACAATGTACACGTACAGTACCCGAAAAACATCAGACACACATGCCTCAGCCATAGTCTTGTAGGTCCACGGTGTCTTTTGGGCCCAAGCAGATGTCCTTGCTCCACCAGCTAGAGTTGGCCCCATAGGCGTAGCCATGGGTGGGTGGAACCAGAGTGTGTGTGTGGGGTGATGAGTGCAGTATGCAGGGGAGAAGGGGGGGCAGTGGATGAGTGCCCGACACAGTGGGTGGGCGCTGGGTGCTGAACCGCCTCGTTAGGGTCTTGCCAGCTAATTACTCCAGCAGTTTAGCGTGGCTGACCACATGAGAGCCGTGTCCACTTGGTCACGTTAAATATTTCCTTTGAAAGTAAATAAGTGCACTTTAAGCTCTCTGTGGTGCACTAACCTCAGTAAGCATTTGTTCATCCTCCTCTTACATTGGCTCAGCGCACATGACGGACAAGCGTGGATGAATAATTTGTGCGGCTAATTTTGAACTGGCGAAAAATTAATGGAGATGTTCTCTCAATCTGCATGCTGGTCGCCGTTCGACTCGGAAAGGGTTGGGAGGTCAACGCATGATGGGATTAGAGCGAAATATGCAGCGAACTGTGTAGCAGCAGTTCATGCTATAAACACTCTGCACTTCATATAACCCTGTGAGTTTCGCTGTACCGCAGCTGACAGTACATGACAGAACACAGAGGTCAGTACTGCATGGTGGTGAAGGTAGCGAAAACGGGAGCTTTAGCTTCAGTGTCAAGTGATATGACAAGCACCAGTTAATGTATCTAAAACATTCCACACACATTCACATTCCACACACATTAACATCAGTTAATGTATGTAAAACATTCCATAGGTGCAGCTGCTCTTCTACTTTCTTCACGTAACCACGGCCTCCTGGCCCTAACGCCCAAAATGCATGCAAGCAAAATGTACCCCTTTTTCTGTCCGCTTGCTCCGCTTTGAGTGGGCGTGTACCGAACGTCAGTTGAAGAGATATGAAGTTTAAAAGGCTAAAGAATTCTGAATGGTAATGAATTTTTTGCTTCTGGCATGTCAATATAATGTTACCAACGGCACTGTTTCAAATTTTATGGACGTCCATTTTTAAATGTTTATCTCTCCACCTGCCGCCTTCCAACTGAAAAGTCATTTGAAACGATGTCATTGGTTACCACTCGGCAAACACCGCTCCTCATTTGCATAAAGTTTAGCAGAGCTCAACTTTTTCGCCCGCCTCGCTGATCTACGTCACCACTTGCTGCCTCCCAAATGAAAAGAGTGGAACGTTTCGCTTTGTTCGCTTGCATGTATTTTGAGCGTGACTGCTGTGCTAAGTGTAATGAGACTACAGCACTGAGCAATGGGACTATAGCACTTGTAACCTCTGGCTCGGTGCTTGTACCTGGGTGTTGGAAGTGATTACACAGGACGACTACTTGGCTAATGAAGCGAGCAGTAAAGGGACAGTGACAGGACACACGTGTTAGGACTCCAACAGCGTCCTGAGAGGATTGTTAGCGGCTACGCTTGATTAACAAGCATGATAAATCAATTATCTTAACTCGCAGTGGCAGATTAATTAGCCCTGCTTGCGTTAGCTGCTCCTCGCTCGTACCTTCGCTGTGCCATACTACACTATCTTCCTCTTCAGGCTCTGCAGCATCATAGGTCCAAGTACTCTTTTCTTAAAAGGACAGAAATAAAAAAATTAAAAATCCAGAGACGCACATTTTGAGATCTCTCATCTCATGCTGTGCAAATAAACATTGTTTGTTATAATTCTGTGTGGGTGATGGGCTTGATGCGTGGCATGAATCCCCAGGGACAAACCGCCGCCACTAAACGAATTAACGGAACAGCGAGTTCGCCACTGACTCGTCCCACAGCACCAATTAATGGCGCTCAGTGACAGTTGGAGCATCTCGATAGAGCAGTCAACTCATGTTGCATCCCGCATGCAAATTCAGAGCAAAGCAGCACCTCTGTCGTACGCAAGGGTTCGCGAGACTGTCCAGGTTCAGTCAAACATTTGTAGAGTGGGAGATAATCAAGTCGCCGCGTAATTGTTTGGCCTGTTCTGTCAGACAGTGTTTGGGAGCTCTTGTTTGGCCTTGTCTGTGGAAAAGTGTAGTGTTTGGTTTCTCAGTTAAGTCTGTCGCAAGGGATTAGTACAGCGTGCTCCTTAGATTCATAAATGACTGCAGGGCACATTAGAATCTGCCCGAGGTCTGTTTCAGATGGCTCTTATGCATGACTAGTTGCACATGCATAAACAGGGACAAACTGCCACAGACTAATGATGATAGTTGCACATGCATAAACAGGGACAAACTCCCACAGACTAATGATGAGTCCACAGCATTCCGTCTTAGTTAGCCATCACTACAGGCTTCTAATCAACAAAGTCCATTAGAAACATGAACGATTAGCCTCTTTACACTATAAAGATGTAAGTGTATCTTGTGGCAGCAGGTCTTTGAAATCTATATGGTGTTTACCGGAGTGTAGCAAGAATATACCCCATTAGTATGAAGGCATACTTATACAATAATTTACACAGGAACACAGGACATGATAACTACATATTGAGATTGGTGGCACCACTTCTTAACTGTGATATTCGATATTGACCCTTAGATTATTAGCACCACTTTTTAACTTTGTAACGATATTGATTACTGACCCTTAATATTGACCCTTTCCCTCTGGCCACCGTTCTACTGCACACATACTGTGTACGGTAAGCACCCAGTTCCCAAAATGTGTGCATGTCTCGCAGTGGATGAGCATCAGCGCTGCCCGAGTGGATGGGGCGCCATTACCAGGCACCTCTACTGGAAGACATGCACTCAGCTCACACACCTTGGCCATTTCTGCATGCACATGCAGAAGCAGGGGAAGAGAGAGAAGGGGGAGAGAAAGAGAAGAGAGGGGAAGAGTTGGGATCAAGTTACAGTGATTTATTCCTCTCTAATGGGTCGAAGTGTTTTAGGGCAGCGAACTGCATTGTTCTCTGGCAAAGGGCAAGTTAATACATTAATGAGCTCCATGATACTGTCGCACACCTCCCCTCTCTTGCCACGCTCTACACACACATCCCCTCTCCTGCCACGCTCTACACACACCTCCCCTCTCCTGCTACGCTCTACACACACCTCCCTCTCCTGCCACGCTCTACACACACCTCCCCTCTCCTGCCACGCTCTACACACACCTCTCTCCTGCTGTGCTGTACGCACAGGCCTCTGCTGGGGCGCACGGCACAGGCCGAATAAAGTGGCGGCCATTAAAATTTTAGAGCCAGTCCAGGCTGAAGAGGAGGAGAAAAGGGGGAGTGGGGGGGAACCATGCAAAGTAGTAATCAGACAGGCCATTTTAATAAAGGCCAGAGAGAAAAAGAGAGGAGAGACGAGGAGAGGAAGAAAAATGCAAAGCCCTCCATGAAATTTTAATTTGGCTTTTAGTTAAAGGGGAATGAGGAGCTACTATTAGCACCACCCCCCCCCCCCCCCTTCTGAAAAAGGAAAAAAAAAACACAGAAGTGAGCATTTGCCTGAGAATCACGCCGTTCTTTGTTATTTATAGAGCAGTGTCATTATAGTGTTTTTCCACTAGACCGTTTCTTGTGAACACAGTGGGCAAAAGGCATTAATCAACTTTGTTCTTTCTTTTTTTTAAATATTTCTGCCTTTTTTCTGTTATTGTTTGTGTGAATGTGTGCTAACAGCACAGTAAGCCATGGTGCAGTGTGCTACGTCCTCCGGTCCCCCAAGATAACCACTTTAGCTCGCAAAACCTGTCAGCGCACTTGGTTTCAGTAATTAAAGTATGCCAGAAATGCCTGGAAAACAGTAACTGGTCCAACAAAGTTTAGTTGTTTCACAAATAAATAAATATGTAAACTACAGAGAACATCTAGCTTATGAAGCTCAGCAACTTTATGTATAAATTCTTAAACCTTGGGCTCGTCTGTCGTTCCGTCTGTCTCTCGTTCTCTTTACCTACACCTTCATAATTAACACAAAGCTGTCTCCTTGAAAGCTTCTCCCGCATTGGAATTAAACAAGAAAATATGAATAAAATATTTCCACGCTTCTGAAGTTCCTCTGCACATTTTCCCCCCTCACTAACGACCACATTGAGCACTAGGAAACAGGATTGCAACTGTGAGATTGAGAGAGAGCGAGAGAGAGAGAGAGAGAGAGAGTGAGGGAGAGAGAGAGAGAGAGAGAGAGAGAGAGAGAACGAGAAATCAAAAATGGGATACACACCAATGGTGAAGCTGGGTTGCCATTATACAGTACAAAGGGCCTTTACTGCATGTGTTTATAGTGCAAATCTCTTCCTGTAATCCCTGCCTGCTCTCTCTCCTCTGTCTCTCCCTCTCTCTGTCTCTCTGTCTCTCTCTCTCTCTCTCTCTCTCTCTCTCTCTCTCTCTCTCTCTCTCTCTCTCTCTCTCCCCCTACCTCTGCAGATCGCTGCCTGTGTCTTGGACACCTGATGGTGATGGGTGACACTCCCACCTGCATGGAGATGAAAGGGGGCATGGGGATGAAGATGAGGCTGTCTGGGGCTCGCGTGTGGTGGGGGGAGATGAGCAGAGCCATGCAAGAGTCGTGTTGGTGGGGGGTGGCATGGCGTACGTTGCTGGGGGGTGGCGAGGCCTATGTTGGGGGGGGGGGGGGCAATGCCTGTCATCATAGCCGCTCTGGTTAGACGGAGGAGGAAAGCGGCTCTATTTGTCAGAAGAAAGGCTCTTCTCTTATCCTCTTCTGCTGAAAACGACTGCTGTAGACGTGGCCTGCGTGTGCTTTCAGAGTGGTGCGATTGAGTGTGTCTTGGGGTGTGTGTGTGTCTTGGTGTGTGTGTGTGAGAGAGAGAGAGAGAGAGAGAGACAGAGGGGTGTGAAGGTAATGTAGATGGACAAGTCCATATGCCATATTTCACTGGAACAATGCCAAATGTGTCCCGCCAAATTCAAGACTTACAAAGATTCATTACTGTTAACTTATTGTTTCCTTTCTTTCACATTTTTACACAACACAACAACAAACACAACAGGACCATTCCACAAGTATGGATTTTATTGATTCTGTGGCTGTTTTAATGGTGCTACTGAATGGGGAGTAAAGCGGAAAGAAGGTTTGAAATGAAGACCTCCTCCTTGCGGAAGCTACACGCCTCGTTAGCGCTCCTTGGCTCAGGGCGCTAGCCCGGCTCTCTGTGGTCAAGACGTGGGCCTTTGTGTGGGAAATAGGTCATCGCAGCTGCTGCACACTTGGGATCAGTTATGGGTCAAGTCCGATCTGGGTCGGTGGGGTAGAGGTCCCTGGGAAAGGCTTTTGTGATGGCCAAGCTGTGTTTGAGCTAAGAATGAGATCGCATTTAACGTGTTTGTGCTGTCAATTCCTTATTCTTCACCACCTACTGTCAAAGTGGGTTGCTGTTAATATGTGGCGTTTTGCCATTGTTGTTTGTTAACAGCCCACTAATGTGATATTCAATAGCATGTAGCATGGACTAATGTTGTGGTCTGTGGTCTTGGTTTTACCACAGCTGCTTGGAATACTCCATGTTTAAGTATTGTGGTTTAAGAGTACTCATGTGTGAACGAAGACCTAAGACCATGTTTAAAGATAGCTCAGCAAACAAAATAACTTGATGTAATTTTTTTGGTTTGAAAAATTAAAGAGTATGTAGAGTATGTAAATTTGTATCATTCTGCAATTATTGGTGATGAACTCATTATTCCATACCATAATCTGATTAATCTACTGTACACTACTAATTGTAAATCACAGTAAGTTCTTGTGGATCAGACAACTCTATTATTATGAGGGGCAAGTAATGCTGAACAGCTTACAGCTTGGATTTTAAAGTAAGTGTGTGTGTGTGTGTGCGCGCGTGTGTATGTGTGTGTGTGTGTGTGTGTGCGCGTGTGTGTGTGGCAGGGATGCCTGATGCTTTGTATACTTGACTCTATTGATTTCTCCTTACGCTGGCAAAAAGAGCAGTAATTATGAGTGTGGCCCCACTCATTGATTGGCCTCGGCATCAGAGACTTCACACTGACAAATCACTCCCCCTCGTCCCCAGGGCCCTTGCGGTTAACTAGAGTTTGTGTTTTTAACTTGCTTAACTGAACTCCAATCTATATTTAATATACTGGGCAAAAACACAGTCTTGCGCTGTTGGTTTGGCCCGCGGAAAAATAGAGGGAAAAAAAGCGGGAGTCAAGTAGCTGAAGGAGTAGAGGGGGTGGAAAAAATGAAAAATCAATACAGCTCACAGCGGCGCTGTAAAATCATCAGCCTAATTACTGTAAATAAAGTCAATGTAAAGGAGGAAGGCACTACAGTGACAGAAAAAAAGCCGGCGTGACAGCTCATCCAAAGGCAGAACAAGCACACAAAGCCAACAGACTCATCATTATAAAGACAGAGAGAAAAGGGGGGGGAGAGAGAGACAGGGAAGAAAGTTGCCACCGTTTCAGTGGAAACAAACATTGCTTTGGGCCTCTTTGTAAACACTGCACAGCTGCTATTTCAAGTGATGGGAGCCCCACCTTGTCACAACAATTTCTTAAAAGACGAACAGTTTAATGTCAACAATATTTTCTCCATCTGCCTGCGTATGACAAAAACCCTACTGATACACAGAAGGAGGAAAAAATACATATTTCCTCATACACAAACTGTAAAGACTAACACAAGGATTTTACAAACTACGGCATGGGTAACAGGAACAACAAGGTAAAGCCAAGTGTTTCGCAGCTACAATGGCACCACCATTCCATTTGGCACTACACCAAAGCTTGTAAGAAAGGGTTTGTTTCTTCTTCCCCAAAAAAATGTGTGTCTTTTTATTAAAATGTGTGTTTTTATTTTAAAAGTGTGTGTTTGCGATTGGGTGTGGAGAGGAGAGTGTAGTGGGTAGGGGGACTTGGTCATGTAATCACTCAAAAAACTGAAAGAAAAAATAGAATACAAAGTACATGTTTTAAGCGGTTAAATTCCTTTTAATTTACCGTGTTATGGAGGCAGTAAGTTAGCATCACTGACAGGCACACTCAACTTAAATCCAATTACAGAAATTCTGTATGAGCTCATCAGCTTTGCTGGTCCTTGCCTCGGCAATGACACTCTTGACAGGTTAACTTCCAATTAGCTTGCCACAAGCACAGTGTCAAGCATTAATTGGATTAGATTAAAATAGTGATCGGGACCAATTAATGCCTCACCTTAAAAAAGCAGAGAGAGAGAGAGAGAGGGAGGGAGGGAAAGAGGGAGGGAGAGATAGAGAGAGAAGGTAATTTACCGTGATAGAGGTCCTTTCTAAGACCTATATATAAGGGCTGCTATTCTGGTTACAGAATCGCATGGAGGATCCTAAAGGCCTGGAGCTAACCATGCATAAGTGCAGTTTATAAATAGGACTGCCCACCAGGAAGAAGACACACAGCTGGGAACCAAAGCAGCCAATGACACTTCGCTCCTCTGATCAACGCATAAAATGACAAATCTAACACTTCACATTCAGACTCAATTCATGTACAGTTCCAGCCACAGACACCACCTATGATGGTCTTGCTGTCCACTATGTCATGGCACAGGTTATATTAATTGGATGGAATATATACTCGTAATGTTGAAACACCAGAGTAGGAGATTATTGGGGATTAATGCACATAACTACATTCATTGCACATCACTTTATTGTATTTCACATGGCGTAATAGACCTACACACATTTTCTCCACAGATGCTGCTTCTATTGTTATTAGGAGTAAGTTCTGCAAAATCAGCTCTCTGGGTGAAAATCTTTGGGTTAAGTATCTTTGCTTTTGAAAGGCCTGTAATTATACACCTTTTACACTACGTCTTATGCAAAAAACATGAAACCGCAATGAGACAGCGAGAACGCTTTTCTTCTCCTCTCCTCCTCCTACTACACATGAACGATGGGTCCTTTAAAGCTTCCTGCCATCTCTGAAGCATCTCAGATAAACAATCACATTAATTAATTACTCCTCTTTTCGCACTCCCATCTCCCACTTACCTCCGCCGGTTGACGGGCGAGCGAAGACGAAGAGGAGAGAAGGGTTGTACAGAAAAGGTGTGGGCTGTTTAATTGGGGTTTGTGTGCGTCTCTGTATCTACCAGCAGAAATGACTGGTGAAATTAAAGGAGGATGCTTTGATGTGCTCTAAGATTTGAATAGCGGGGGAATTTAAATATTTAAGCTCTTCTGCAGTTTCACTCTCTGATCTGGCAGCTGATTAACGCTGGCTTTGTTATTGAAAGCACGCTAAACGAGCGGGGAAGGAGCCAGCCCACCGTTATTGCGAGGCGTCTCACTGAGTGTGGGGTAAATTACACATTTCATAAGTAAAAGGGTAAACAGTTCATTTGAATTATCCTCTCTCTCCTCCCCTCCTTCCTCCCTCCTTCCATTCTCTCGCTCCTTCATCCTCTTCCTTCTCCTCATCCTTTGCTTTCAGATGAGTGAGACAGGGCGATGGAGACAAAGACTTCAAACGGCAAATCTACGGTGATGGGATCTTCCTTTCCTCCGCAAGCGAAACATCTCGCACAGGAAATCACTTTGCATTGTTTGCCATGCATAGGGTGTTCTTCAGAGGAGAACTAGTGTTACTTCAACTCTGGTATGTTTTGAGGAACATCATCAAGTCAAGAGAGAGACTCACTCACAAACACAACCTACTGCCATTGCCCATGCTTGGTAATTACCATGTAATAATAGAGGCCCAAAATCATTGCAACTGTTCATTACATTTCCTCTTTAAAATATCAAAAAATTGAGACAGCTCCAAGTATGAAGATATTATTATTTCCAGTGTGAAAAAATACAAATAATTTAAAGTGAAGTGCACGTTTTTCTCTTTCCTCTACATGCGTATAAAGGCTGTCAGAGATTTTATGATTTTTCACCAGTTGAATAAGTGTTAAGACTCACCTGCAGACAACTTCAGTAACTTGAGTATTCTGTCCTTGGACATTTTACTCGATCTTTCAATAGAGCAGTTTTCCAGGAGATTAGTAGGCTGCACAACTACATTAGGTACCTGTTAAAGTATAAAATTGAATCAAGTCAGTCTTTTAAAATTACATCTTTCAATGTCATCTGTTGTTTCAGTGTACTCTGATTGTGACCTAAATATACAAAGACAGTTTGACATCCGATTGAATGTGTAGCACATACGTCTCCTGCCAATCAGATTTGAAAATGGCCTGGTGTCAGTGCCCTATGCTGGCTTGACGACTCACTGTCCTGTCCGTGTCACAGAGTTGTCAGTACCACCCACCCCCGCCATCACAACATGTGATGTGATGCTGCACAGGGCAGAGTTTCATTCCCGCCCTGAGTCACATGACTGCACAGGGCAGAGTTCCATTCCCGCCCTGGGTCACATGACTGCACAGGGCAGAGTTCCATTCCCGCCCTGGGTCACATGACTGCACAGGGAAGAGGGAAACCAGCGCCACTTTGTGTTCTCCTCCTCACCCTTCTTAAAAGTTAGCCTGCCTTTAAAAAAGATATCAGTATTCATTAGGGTCACTTCTACAGTGCCTTTGTAGTTAAGACCAAGCTAAACTGGGCCGACGCGATTCAAAATAACCTCTGAGACAAATGAATATGCAATTCCCGAAGGCTGACTTGAATGGAGGCTTCACAGCCACCTACAGATTGCTAATTGCAGAAAGGGCACGATGTGTCATACTATTAGGGCCTGTCTGTGTTGTGATAAATCTTTATTTCTTTCTCCTCCCCTTCTTTCCCTCCCTCCCTCTCTAAATTGGACGATGGAAACATAAACGCTTCATTCCATTCTTTCCTCTTCCCGTTGGAATGCTAAATGTCATCATTATCCAGAAGGGTCACAGCATTCGCGACGTCTCCCTGGGAGCGTAGACATGTCCCTGCTCTGTCTGCTTGGTTGTCATCACGGTTCAGAGGTTCGCCATTCCATGATAGGCTTTAGTATACAAAGCTTTATCTCACTTTGAGGTAATAGCGCGGAGTATGTCTCTGCATAGAACATCAGGCATAAAGAGGCCGTTTTCAGCTCGCTCCTCTTGCCCAATAATTACATTAAGTATGATATTTGCTCCAAATGAATGTTTAAACAGCAGCACACATTTGAATTCATGAGCATGTGGAGAATAAAATAAATGTGTCCAGTTGATCCAAGAACGCTCCAGTGGGTATGCCCGAGATTAATGTAACCATCCTGTAAACTGATGATTAAATTAGGGGAACGTTCCCGCTTACAATACAATGCTTTCATCGTCTTATAAATATTCAGCGTGTGGATTGCTCAGAAAACAAATATGAGACACAGGGCTGCAGTTGTTTTGGTGTGACATGAATGTTTCATTATGCGCTAAATGTAGAAAAGTCACTCTGAATTCTCTCCCTTACCACAAGCTTCTCCAAATCTAAGATGACTTCTTGTTTTATCCACGTCCTCTCTATGGAGGGAGCCTTTATGTGTGTTTGTGTGCTTGCTGCTGAATCCATACAGCCTGTTTTCAGGGTACAAAAGGGCACACATTAATAAATAAATAATTTGGTATAACCAAACAAGATTAGTGTTGGCATAGGCTGTGAATTTAAAGAAGCATTTACGGCCATGTTCATGAAGAACAGACTGTATTTCCCAAGACAATCTGTGTTCTTTATTGTTTAATATGAAAATCTAGTAGTCAAACAGACTCCTTGGTAGTGTGTCAAGATACTATGTAATAAGCAGTAGAACATGAGCAGGAATTGGAATGTAATATAAAATGGAAATAAAAAAGCAGTTGTTATCATGCCTGACATTTCTAATTGATCTCTGACATTTCTAATTGATCTCTGAGACAAAATCAAGTCCAGGGTAACATGGAAACTCAGATACAATATGACAATATGGCTAATATACTGTAAGTAAGCAAATGAGTTGTATTCTGATTCAAATAGATGTTTAAAGCCCTTTAAATAAATGCATACATGAGAAGCAGTGCTACTGTTTCAGTTGCTTGCAGGCGATACACTGCTTGCGTTGCCCTGCTATATGAATGGTGTGAACAACCACAGGCTTTCTCCTGTGCGTTGCCCTGCTATATGAATGGTGTGAACAACCACAGGCTTTCTCCTGTGCGTTGCCCTGCTATATGAATGGTGTGAACAACCACAGGCTTTCTCCTGTGCTGAAAAAAAGTCAGGACCTCTTTGGCCTGACAAAATAAAAATGTAAGGGGTCAAATACAGTACATGCCCACTGAAGAGTACACTGTAAAATTGTATTCACAAATTCAGTTTTATGATGCAGCTACTGTTTACTCTGAACGAGCTTACAGCTAAACTCCTGAACCATGTTTTTATCTGTTTACTGTTTTACCCTCTCTGGACTTTGACTACAGGTGCTCAGAAAAAAATGTTTATGGTGAGCAAGGCTGCCCAGGTTATATTTTTAGTCAGTCGCAAGGAAGACGTTATTTTACAGCTTGTGCTGTAGTGTTGAGATAACAGTTGCACAGTGGAGGGTTGGGTTAAATTCAGTTAGTCAAAGCACTCCATTTTGTGAGGGGAACACCACTGTGGGATGGTCTTGGATGTAACTAAACTGAAATTAGGCAAAATTCACATTTTTAGATCACTTTGCTTTTTACCCGTAACTGTCAACAAAACAAGCTTAATCTTTCTGCCAAGAATTTTTAACAAACATAAACAGAACATTCATATTGAACTACTGCTACTAACCTAAGCCTGCATTTGGAAATGTTGTGTAGCAGAAGCAAAATAAAGCCTTTACTGGTTAACATAAACACATACACACATATAATATATATCTGTCCTCTTAATGTTAAATCTTCTGCCTTCAATGTTATGTCGAACCTCTAGCATAAGTTTTGATAGGCGTTGCAGAGTCTAGCTACCCTTATTTACATATTTTAATACCCCTGTACCAGACACCGACGTCCTTTTCATTTTATTCCAGGCCCCTCATTTTATAACGCTACGTGTGGTAGTCTTCCACTTCTTCATCTTGCTGGTATTACTGCCCAGAAGTGAATGTGACAGCCGGCTCAGAGGCTGGAAGGAAATGTGTGAAGTCTTGCCTTTCCCTGCTGCAGGTGGGAGCAATCTGGGAGTTAGGAGAGGAGGCGGGAGGTGGAGAGGAGGATGGAGGGGGGGGTGCTCTCCATGGTAACGGCAGGTCAGAGATGATGCTGTCTTCAGAAGCTGTTGTCTCTGTCTGACAGGTGATGTACAGAGCCATGAATTGCCTGTCTTAACATTTTTTGCCGCCACACTAACCAGTGTTTAAAATTGTTGTGGCAACAGTGTGAGAGGAAAGAGAGCGAGGGGGGAGAGAGAGAGAGAGGGAGAGAGAGAGAGAGAGAAAGAGAGAGCAAAACCACCTTCCCCATAAAAGCCATGATCAATGAAGAGGTTCCTCTCAAGCTGAAGGCCACACGAGGCCCTTATTGATGTTTTAGGGGCCGGGACCCGGGATCGATAGTGGGAGCGCACGAGTCCGACGGGCTCGGCAAACCCCTAAACGCCAGCTTGGCGGCCTGTCAGGGCCAAATCCATTGATTGAAGGAATGACAAATATTGGACAGGGGTGTCAATCTGTGTTTATTTATGCTCCCATGAGTGACAGGGAGTGAGCGCGCGGGAGGGAGGGAGTGAGCACGCGGGAGGGAGGGAGGGAGGGAGGGAGGGAGGGAGGGAGGGAGGGAGGGAGAGGCCTCTCCATCTGCTTGCGCAGAATGACATGGAGAGGAAGGAAGGAAGGAAGGAATAGAGGGAGCAGGGGAGGAAGGGAGAGAGGAAGAGAGGAATAGAGGGAGCAGGGGAGGAAGGGAGAGAGGAAGAGAGGAAAAGTCTTAAGAGCGTGCTGAGGGAAGAGACATCTTTTTTCTCCCCCAGTCGTCACAGTGCCCCACGCTTGGCTCGGTGGCCCGATGCAAATGGCGGCATTGAGAGGGCTTCAGCGGCATGAAATTTTAATGGCATTTCTCCACTGGGAGCACAGCCTGCGCTGGTCATTGGTGCTGATCAAACAAAAGGCAGATGGCTGCTGGTGCTCAGGCCTGAACGGCTGTGGCCATGTCTCCGACGTGACTGCTGCAATTACGGCGCACTTTAGGCAAAACATCTATGCTGGGAGAGTGTCACAAGTTCATCGCTAGGGATGTGCTATGAAATTTTAACCCCAAGGTTGACGATGCAGGTGGAAAACGAAAAAGGAAGTTACATGGTGCTGGAGTGTTTTTTTTACAGGCCTCTTCTTCACAGATTTGGTCTCCAGGCCTCACCGTTGTACTCTCCAGGGACGAGTCAAAAGGCCAAATTACAGCTTCAAGTGCAACGCTAACACGAGAAAAGGGACGGCGGCTCGCTAAGAGAGACCCAGGAGCATTGCAGAGCAGGTGTAAATGTGTGTGGTGCTCGTCACGGTCGACACCACCCCCAGTCCCACTCCCAAAGCCCTCCGCCACCAACACTCCTCCTCATCCCACAACCCCAACACCCCCCCCCCCCCCCCACACACACACACACACCACCCACCCCCACCACACACACACACACACACACATCATCCACCCCCACCACACACACATACAAACACACACCATCCACATACACACACACACACACACACACGCACACACCCACACACCATCCACCCCCACCACACACACACACATACACAGACACACACACACCATCCACCTCCCCTCCACACACACACACACACATACACACACACACCACCCACCCCCACCACACACACACACACACACACGCACGCACACACACACACCATCCACCCCCACCACACACACATACAAACACACACCATCCACCCCCCCTCCACACACACACACACACACACACACATACACACACACACACACCACCCTGCTGCCCACCACACACACACACATACACAGACACACACACACCATCCACCCCCCCCTCCACACACACACACACACATACACAGACACACACACACCATCCACCCCCCTCCACACACACACACACAGACACACACAGACCATCCACCCCCCTCCACAGACACACACACAGACACACACAGACCATCCACCCCCCTCCACACACACACACACAGACACACACAGACCATCCACCCCCCTCCACACACACACACAGACACACACACACCATCCACCCCCCTCCACACACACACACACAGACACACACAGACCATCCACCCCCCTCCACACACACACACAGACACACACACACCATCCACCCCCCTCCACACACACACACACAGACACACACACACCATCCACCCCCCCCTCCACACACACACACACACATACACAGACACACACACACCATCCACCCCCCTCCACACACACACACACAGACACACACAGACCATCCACCCCCCTCCACAGACACACACACAGACACACACACACCATACACCCCCCTCCACACACACACACACACACACACATACACAGACACACACACACCATCCACCCCCCTCCACACACACACACACAGACACACACAGACCATCCACCCCCCTCCACACACACACACACACAGACACACACACACCATCCACCCCCCTCCACACACACACACACACAGACACACACACACCATCCACCCCCCTCCACACACACACACACAGACACACACAGACCATCCACCCCCCTCCACACACACACACACACACACACACACACACACACACACACACAGACCATCCACCCCCCTCCACTCCACCCATGCCTGTTTCAGTGCGCCACCAGGGGAAGGCAGGTCCCACTGACAAGTCACACACACACACACACACACACACACCCACATACACACACACACACACACGCACTAACAGTGCGCTACCAGGGGAAGGCAGGTCCCACTGACAAGTCCCATCTAGTCATTGCGCCTCTTAAAGTATCTCTCCTCTCCACTAATCAGAATGACTCTCTGCTAAATAAACCATGAAAAAAGCTTTTCCATTAACTGTGTGCTGAGGCGGAAGGCGTAGCAGCCTGTGAAGCTAGACGATTAATCAACACATTTTTTTATTTCTTTCTCTAAATAGACAAGTCTGTTACATTCTTCCGTCCTTTGCTTTCAACATGAAAAACATCCTTCATAGCTCGTATATCGGTTATATTTCTCCATGTCTCATGAGCATAAATGAAAGTCTTGGTGTTTTTTTTTTTTTGCTTTTTGTCCAAATGCGGCGTGAGTGGGAGTGAGATGGAGGCTGGTGGAGGCCAAGCTGAAGCTCCCCTGCCAGAAGGCATCAGCCCACCGCGCCAGGCCGGCCTGTTATGTCAGTGCCCTCTGCGTGATGCTAAGTGGTTAGCCATGATGGCACCAGCGCTTGCGAGGAGGAGGGGAAGAAAGATGGTGTCTGTGCCTGGTGCGTGTTTGGCCATCTTTAACAAGGGGTGGCAGACGCCTCTTCTAGGCCACCGCCACCCCCTCGGTTCACCATGCCCTAATGTGGTGTAGCGTTAGATAAGCTGAAGAGACGGGAGCTTAGCCTACCTGCACCACAGCTTGTGCTGCTGATTACTGACATTTCTGGGATAAGCTGGCCTAAGAGGTGTGCACTATAATAGTATACCATACCTCCTACTTACATACTGGTTTATAATACTATATCATGCCTCCTACAATAGTTACATACCAGTTTATCATGCTATGGTTTAGTTACATAGTTACATACTGCTTTATAATAATACATCATGCCTCCTATCATAGTCACATACTGGTTTATAACAGTATATCATGCCTCCTATCATAGTTACATACTGCTTTATAATAATACATCATGCCTCCTATCATAATCACATACTGGTTTATAACAGTATATCATGCCTTCTATCATAGTTACATGCTGGTTTTGAATAGTATATCATACCCTCTATAACAGTTACACACTTTTTACATTGCAGAACAGAACTGATAGTGTGCAACCGTGAACAGCGCTGTGATTGAGCATTGCACACATTGCTCCACATATATTGATTGCTGGTTCCATTGTTTTCAGCATTATACAGTATAGGTCCACCTTATAGATCTACCTTATAAATATCATGAGATGGATGTTAGCTGTGCAAAATAACAAAGGGGCATCATTGTCATTCATTGTGTCAGGGCTGTCTACTATTTGTAAAGCTGCATTTGACAAATATGAGCTTCAGGTACACGCTAGGCCCAGACAGCCACAGGCCAGCCTTAGGTGGCAGCAGCAAGGGAAACCTCCCCAGCTAGGAGTAAGAAGTCTCGGGCAAACCCTACTTTAAAACAGACGAACCTGCCCTCGGGTATCACCTGGCAATGTTGGCACCATCAAGGCAGTTTCTTTTTTTATTAAAAAAAATAGAAGGCCTGATGAGAACGGGGTGCAGATGCCGATGTGCAGATGCTGTGCAAAGCTGCACAATCTGGGTGATATTTTAGTCTTCGACGCCAGCAGCAGCATACACTGTAACAGCGTAAGTCAGGGTGACACAGATCAAGAACAGGACCCGATTACCGCAGAAACACAGAAGACATTTCCAGGAATAGTGTCCTTCTGTGTTTGGCTGTCCTGGTCCATGTTCAGCTCAGGCGTGGCGGCGCTGATTAATGGGACGCGCTGTCTCACTCACTTGTGATGCTGTAAAGGGCCTGTCAGCGCCGGTCTCCGTCTCTGTCTGCCGAGCCTCATCAATTCATCCCAAGCAGACCGGACAGGGAATGACAGATGCCACATACCTCACCTTCCCAGCCAGCCAAAGTGGGCCATGAAATGGGACGAGATGGAGGTATGGAGGGTTAGAAAAGAGAGAGAGGGAGAGAGAGGGAGGGAGAGGGCGAGAAAAGTGACACAGATGAAGGTGACAGTGTTTCACACCTGGGGTGGAATGGTTGTGATGGGCGTCCTGCTTGTTTCTCAGCTGTGATGGGAGGCGGCGAGTGAACCAGGGCGGCAGAAGAGCAACAGTGAACTCACACCACCCAGAGAGCGACCTGCGTTGCCCCCCCACATCGCCCCACGCGTGGGCCCCCATGTGCCCCCCCACTTCCCCCCGCCTCGCCCCCCATGTGCCCCCCCACATCCCCCCGCGTGGCCCCCCATGTGCCCCCCCACATCCCCCCGCCTCTGCCAGCTTGCCACCTCCACGCCGCCCCCCCATGTGCCCCCCCACTTCCCCCCGCCTCGCCCCCCATGTGCCCCCCCACATCCCCCCGCCTCGCCCCCCATGTACCCCCCCACATCCCCCCCACCTCTGCCAGCTCGCCACCTCCACACCGCCGGGAGCAGACGGAACTCGGATGAAGCACAGGAACACATTTGGTGGAGGAGGAGGAGGAGGAGGAGGAAGAGGAGGAGGAGGAGGAGGAAGAGCAGGAGGGGGAAGAGGAGGAGGAATGAGGTGAGGTTGAGGCTGGGGATGGGGCTGGGGGGTTGGGGTGGTGGGGGTAGAGAGCTGTCTCAGTCTGTAGTGGACGCCCATACACAGCGAATGTCTCCCATTTTGACACGTCAAAGATACAATTGTGAGAGCCCCGGGCAAGGCATGTCTCTACCTGCACCAGTCTCTGTAGGGCTGAAAATAATGGCTGTGCCACTGGTAACTCGGTGCTCCCTCTGCCTTTTATTCTTTTGTCTGCATGAACGCGAACAAAGCATATGTGATGTATTCTCCTTTTTTTCCCCTAATGTGAGATATTCTCCCTTTCCCCTCGTTTCTCTTTGGTGGCTGCTGTCTTGTTGGGAAGAGAAAGGCAAAGCAGTCACTGCAACATCGTTGGCGTTGCAGACGTGTAACCAACGCGTGTTTCCTGTGTAATGGGCTTGATTTCCTGTTTTCGGACGACTGATCTATTATACGGTATGAGAGCGCTCATCAAAGGGACATCAGAGGCAATATTTTCTTTTGAGTGACCAGCTCGTGATGTCTGTCTCTCTGCTTTCCCTCTCGCCTTCCCTCGTGCCTTGTAAAGGAAGCACGTCAACATCAAGAGAGACGCCTCTTTGATTCATGTGTCATATCATCGCAGACGTGTGGACGTACACCACTAATACACAGCATTCCTTCAGCTCTCCATGTGACCACAGAGACACACTTTCCCCCCTGCCCTCCCCACATACGCAAAGTTTAGACGTGCCAAAGCTGGAGTCGGTGAGAATGTGAAAGACGACTGCTCGGCTACGGGACGCATTTGATCATTTTTATGACACTCCGAACGTCGCTAAAGATTCAACGGGAGCCTCTTCTATTCTCCATTGCCCGCGGGATGGGCCGGCTACAGTGAGAAATCCATAAAACTGCACATAGCTAATAAGGTGAGCCAGATTAAAAATGGTTTCTCAGAAGTGGAGAAAACGAGGCAGGATTTAGGGGGCTTTCTCTTCTGACAGGTATACAGTACCAGAGACCCCGCAGTCCCATGCAGGGGGGCTCTGCCCCCCCCCCATCCCCTCACTGCCATGTTCCAGGGGGGCTCTGCCCCCCCCATCCCCTCACTGCTATGTTCCAGGGGGGCTCTGCCCCCCCCCCCCATCCCCTCACTGCCATGTTCCAGGCTATGGGAGAGCTGGGAGCCCATCATGACAGGCGGGGATTAGGGAAATGCCCCATCTACACACCGCCATTGCTCAAGGCCTCAAAAGCCCTGTTGGCTAATTAAACCAGTAACATTGGAGATGTTGCCTTCACCCCGCCGACCCCCCCTCCTGCCCCAGAGCTGTTTAATTTATCTGGAGACGGGCGGGAGCTTCGGGGTAACCCTCCCAGCTCCCCAGGCCCCCTCTGGGGCCGAGCGCAGAACTCATGTATATTAGGGCTGCACTAAGTGGCCCAGGTCACCACGTCTGACCACAAAGCTTTCTAAGCACCGCAATAAAACGCTCCAATCCAAGAAGCTAGCAGGCAAAACATGAGCTGGGGAGGGAGTGGATTTTTTCCTTGCTTCCCGTCAGCGAGCGAGGGGCGGTGAGTGATGGCGTTAGCAGGCAGGGCAGGGCTTGCTGTCCCCCCACAGTCCCAGTCCCAGTCCCAATGGGCGTGGATCTCCACCCAGCACTGGACGGACAGAGGCGTGTGTCCGAGCGCATCCCAGCGGTGCCGGCAGAGGCGTGTGTCCGAGCGTGTCCCAGCGGGGCTGGCGTTAGGGATGAAGGGGCCTGATGTTGTTGACCTAGCTACGGGGCGCATGTGTCACCGCCACGGCCATCAAGGCCGGCTCTCCGCCACAGAATTTGCACTTCAAAACATCCCGGCGAATGGCAGGGGCGGCCTTGGAGCCGGAGAGCCCTCAGAGGTGCTTGTGATAGTGGATTCAGCAAGCTCACAGGCGGCCCTGCTGAATAAAACAGCGCCGTACGACAGAGCTCAGCGTCGACCGTCTTCATCTCTGAGAGACTCACCGCTGCCAGTCCCCCCCACCCATTTCTATAATCTCTCTCTCTCTCGCTCCGTGGAGAACAGCATGTCAGACTTGATCAGGGTCTTATTTAGATAATAGTTTCCACAGCGTTTTGATTCACTGGGAAGGCAGAACAAAGACAACATCTGCAAACACTGCGTAATGCTGGAAATGGATGTTCTTTTTGCGCAAGGCAATAATGAATTCAACATTAATATTAGTACAGTAAATACTGTGCCTAACAAAATCACTCTGAAAAATCACTCATAAAACAAATGTCTTATAAAAATAATTGTAAATAAAATAGGGGTCTCTGTTTATGAGTAAAAATACCAATTTATTTAACAAATAAATGCTTAATACTTATAAAATAAATTTCACACCATGCATTCTGTTACTAGTCTTTGTATGGAGAGCGCACATAAATATCCAATTTATTTGCAAATTGTTCATACACTGCATGTGTTATACTACACCAGTGTTACTAAATACACTTTACAAGTCCCATTCCTCGGCAGAGTGGTGTTTGCATTCGATATTCCTGCAGGCCGCCTTTATTGTGGTCCACCGTAGCAGCTTGACGTTGAATTTTTCAAAGCATGTCTTTATGTGTTTAAATAAAAGATTGAGGATTTAGGGAGTGCTCATATTACGTTTATGAAAAAAATATAAATGCATTAGGCAAAGTGTGCTGGACTGGCAATGCCTGCAATAGGTGCGTGAGTGGTCAGAGTGCATTTATGTTGTTAAATATCTACATTTGTCACTTTTTGTTTTTTTCCACCATTCCTTCCCTTTCTGGGCTATAAGTAAGTCAGTTTCTATTTTTAATAGAGGGCTTTTGCAAAAGCAAAGTACTTCATGGAGGAATCCATTTTTAAATGAGGTCTACAAGCGCTTGTGTAAAGACTGACATTTCTGTGGCTTTTACAGGACTGTGGCAGCAGACCGAACTCATGGGGCCAATTTGTTGAGATCTACCTCCTTTCGCACAGCCAGACCACGTGAATAGAAAGCACACAACATCATCGCTTCGATTCACACTACATCCCATAATGTTACAGTCAATTTCCCACCTTTACACACATGTCCTTATAGTCTCACAGGATCCGTGCTTTGAGCTGTTGTTTAGGTGACACAGGAGCAGTGTTTTAAGCAATTGTTTAGATGGCACAGGAGCAGTGTTTGAGCTGTTGTTTAAATGGCACATGAGCAGTGTTTGAGCTGTTGTTTAGGTGACACAGAAGCAGTGTTTTAAGCCATTGTTTAAATGCCAAAGAAGCAGTGTTTGGATCTGTTGAGCTGTTGTTTAGGTGCCACAGGAGCAGTGTTTTAAGCCATTGTTTAGATGGCACAGGAGCAGTGTTTTAAGCCATTATTTAGATCGCACAGGAGCAGTGTTTGAGCTGTTGTTTAGGTGCCACAGGAGCAGTGTTTTAAGCCATTATTTAGATGGCACAGAAGCAGTGTTTTAAGCCATTATTTAGATTGCACAGGAGCAGTGTTTTAAGCCATTATTTAGATCGCACAGGAGCAGTGTTTGAGCTGTTGTTTAGGTGCCACAGGAGCAGTGTTTTAAGCCATTATTTAGATGGCACAGGAGCAGTGTATTAAGCCATTGTTTAGATGGCACAGGAGCAGTGTTTGAGCTGTTGTTTAGATGGCACAGGAGCAGTGTTTGAGCTGTTGTTTAGGGGACACAGAAGCAGTGTTTTAAGCCATTGTTTAGATGGCACAGGAACAGTGTATTAAGCCATTGTTTAGATGGCACAGGAACAGTGTATTAAGCCATTGTTTAGATGGCACAGGAGCAGTGTTTGAGCTGTTGTTTAGGGGACACAGAAGCAGTGTATTAAGCCATTGTTTAGATGGCACAGGAACAGTGTATTAAGCCATTGTTTAGATGGCACAGGAGCAGTGTTTGAGCTGTTGTTTAGATGGCACAGGAGCAGTGTTTGGAGCCATTGTTTAAATGGCACAGGAGCAGTGTTTGAGTTGTTGTTTAGATGGCACGGGAGCAGTGTTTTAAGCCATTGTTTAGATGGCACAGGAGCAGTGTTTGAGTGGTTGTTTAGATGGCACAGGAGCAGTGTTTGGAGCCATTGTTTAAATGGCACAGGAGCAGTGTTTGAGTTGTTGTTGGCACAGAAGCAGTGTTTGGAGCGGCATGAAGCGCTATAAGCTCGGTGAGTAACTGTGCTAATCTCTCTCAGGCCTGCGGAGTGTGTGCAGTGTGCAGTGCATCATGGGTAGACATCTCCGAGAGCAGGAAGGCCGTCCCCCTGTGGAGATGGGGGGGGGGGGGGGGTGAGGGGGCAGGCAGTCCAGCAGAGATTTTGGGGCCCGACCCCTCGCATCTCCGGGGTCAGTGGCAGCGTTGGTGCACTCCTGTAAAATGTCCCCTATCAATTATTTAGCCATCCTATTGTTTTCCCCCTCAAACATGGCCAGCGCCTGAGAGGTAAATTACCAGTGGGCCCGGTCACCAGGGAACACAGGGGGCCTGTCTGGCAGTGTGCTCGTGGCCTTACACCGAGGGGATGGCTTTGAATATTTATTCATTTATTTATTAGCCTGTTCTGCTATTCATTTATTCATCCTTTTATTGATTGATTGATTGATTTAACATGTCAGTCTTGATCTCCTGATGGGAATAGGGCTTAGGCCTGTCAGGGGGTTAGCGCACTTTATGATGTTGTTCATGATTTTTTATGAATCAGTGTTTTTGTTTATTTTGGACATAGAGGCACGAGAGTGCTCTGAAATTTGTATTGAATAAATAATGATGCTATAATGATACAGAGAGGACAGGCGAGGGATTCTTTGGAAGTGTGCATACATCTAACCTTTTGATTTGTAACTGGAGAAAGAGAAACGCTGGCTGGCGTGCTGTCTAGCTTGCGTGAAGACAGTCTCTTTATGCGCTGGCTTGTTTTCATGTGACTGGCCAGTATGAATCGGGAGTGTGACTGCCTTTCCCACCGCCTGACAGGAGATGGCCTCTCATCAGTGGCTACGCATTCAGAGAGCCTTTTTTTCCCCCAGCACAGTGAAAGAAGGAAATGTTTGTTTTGTTTTTATTCATTAAAATGTATAGCTTTGTTTTATATTTCCTGCTCTCAGGACACTGATACATTATTAATGTCTGATATTTTACAGGTCTGGCGACAGCACTGTAAGAGAGATGGTAATTTGCCAGGCAGTTTGACAAGGGCAATGCAACAACACATAGCAGTAAACATCTATATTTTCTCTTTCTTTTAGTCACTGAGTGGAAAACCTTTTGTTTCTCATAACATTCACTATGAGAGATGGTATATATAACATAAAACACAAAACTGATTTGTAGCCCACGGCTGTCTCAGTTACTCTTAATTAATTTAGTAAAGAAGTGGCTTTTATTACACCTGCTGTATTGCATATTTTTAAAAAGAAAAAAGCACACTATAATCATGGTATAAAAATGCGATATAAAAATGTTCTCTTCTGGGAAATTTGTGCCACCATTCAGCTGGTAAATGCTTGAAGAATGGCCATTAATCATTTAATGACGTAAAGCACACAGCAGACTCCAGTGCAGAGCAAAGGGATACCGCGAGTGCATGTGAGATAAAATTGGAACAGCAGAGGGCACAAGATGCAGTCACGGCCCCGAATGAAACGCAGGTGTAGAAATAGAAGTCTTTATTGTCACTACACAAAGTATAGGGAGATGTCGTTTGGAGCAGCCAACAACAGATGCATAGAGACACAGTATATAAGAACAGAATGAAATAGATAAAGAATGGCTGAGTAGAGTTAAAAATAAAGGCTCAATTTACAGCAATATATACAAGTAAAACTATAAAACAGTATGAAAAACAATATGTACATTTACACTATTAAGCCACGGATAAATAAATAAGGTGCAGGATATGCTAGCAGCAAAAGTGGAGTGCGTGACAGAGTCGGATAGCACAGAGATGTAGACAGTCTAAGACGAGTGCAAGATGCAGTCTTGGCCCCCGAATGAAGCCTGCCGATGTAGTCTAAGAAGAGTGCAAGATGCAGTCTTGGCCCACGAATGAAGCCTGCCGATGTAGACAGTCTAAGAAGGGTGCAAGATGCAGTCTTGGCCCACGAATGAAGCCTGCCGATGTAGTCTAAGAAGAGTGCAAGGGCCATAAAATGAAAGGGCTGTAAAGACAGATGAAGTGAAAAAGAAGGAATACGATCAAGCAAGGATGACAGACACCCTGAGCTGAAAACCAGAGTGAAAGAGGTTCCAGTACAGGGAGAGGGTTAGAAGAAGGAGGGAGGGAGGGAGTGTGGGAGTCATAGAGAGAGAGAGAGAGAGAGAGAGAGAGAGAGAGAGAGAGAGAGAGAGAGAGAGAGAGAGAGAGAGAGAGAGAGAGAGAGAGAGAGAGAGAGCCCTGAAATGACGAAGCTCTAGAGGATTGAAAGGCTCATTGGCACAGATAAGATGCTCGCTGAGCTGTGACGTGTCTGCAGGCTGTGAGTGTGGGAGTGTGTGTGTGTGTGCGTGCGTGTGTATGTGTGTGTGTGTGCGTGCATGTGTGCGTGTGTGTGTGTATCCAGCTCCAGTGGCTTCCCCCTGTCTCCCATTAAAGGCCCTTGCAATCCCCTTAAATACCAGCCAACCTACACTGTGTATTAC